>PVLD010036591.1:0-10852 GCA_004027595.1 Dinomys branickii
TGTCTGACTAAATTTGCATGTCTGTATATGGGTCCATACATCTACAATTCGAAGATATCAATGGATAAAGCAACAACTACTGTTGAGACCATATCACCTTGTCTATAGATTAGTTGTGATTGTACTATTTTCTATGATAATGGGTGTCTGTTTGTCAATATGTTTTTGTACTTTTATGTTTCTAAAAAAAAAAAAAAACTTTTCAGTAAGATGAGGTCCCAGTTATTGATTCTTTGAAGTGTTTTCCTTGCAGTTTGGTTTTTGTTCATGAACTCTCTGCCTACTCCTATGTCTTCAAGATTTTCACCTACTTTCTCTTCCAATAGATTCTCTGTTTCTGTTTTAATATTGAGATCTGTGATCCATTTGACTTGAGTTTGCTGCATGTTGATAGACTTGGGTCTATTTTTAATCTTCGGCAATAGGCAAGCCAATTTCTTCAGCAGCATTTATTAAAGAGGCTGTGTTTCTTTCAGTGAGCTTGTTTGGCTCCTTTGTTACAGATTAGGTTGCGGAATGTGTTTGTGGTTGTGGCTGCATCTTCCAGTCTGTTCCATTGATCCTCAGGTCTGTTTTTGAGCCAGTACCAGGTTGATTTTATTACAGTAGCTTTGTAGTATAATTTCAGGTCAGGGATTGTGATTCCACCTGACTTGACCTTGTGGCTCAGAATTGCGTTTGTTATTATGGGTCTCTTTTGGTTCTAGATGAATTTGAGGAATGTTTTCTCTAGATCTGTGAGGTATGCTGATGGTAGTCTAATGGGAATTGCATTGAATCTATACAACAATTTTGGTAATATGGCCATTTTCACAGTGTTTGTTCTTCCTAACCATGAGCAGCGAATATTTTTCCATTTATTAAAATCGTCTTTGATCTCTTTTTTCAGAGTAATGTAGTTTTCATTGAATAGATATTTTACCTCTTTGTTAGACTGATTCCTAAATATTTCAATTTCTTGGGTGCTATTTTAAAAGGTATGGTGTCCTTAATTTCTCTCTGTCTGTTTGTTGTTTGTGTATAGGAATGCTATTGATTTTTGGGTGTTGACTTTGTACCCAGATACTCTGCAGAATTTGTCAATTAATTAAAGGAGTCTTCTTGTGGAGCTTTTGGGGTCTTCCATGTAATGTATCATGTCATCTGCAAATAGTGATAGTTTTACTTCTTCCTTTCCTATCCCAATTCCTTTTATATCTCTCTCTTGTCTAGTTGCTCTGGTTAATAGTTCCATAACTATGTTGAATAGTAGATGTGAGAGTACACATCCTTGTCTTGTTCCTGATTTTTAAAGTGAAAGGTTTCAGTTTTTGCCCATTTATGATGATGTTGTCTGTTGGTTTGTCATAGATGGCTTTGATCAGCTTGAGGTAGAGGCCATCTATTCCTATTTTTTCTAGGGTTTTTAACATGATTGCATGTTGTACTTTAAAGCTTTTTCTGCATCTATTGAGATGATCATGTGGTTTTTTTCTTTGCCTCTATTGAAATGGTGTATTATATCAATTGATTTGTGAATATTGACCCATTCTTGCATTTCTGGAATGAATCCAAGCTGTTCGTGGTGTATAATTTTACTTATGATTCACTGCATTCTATTTGCTAGTATTTTGTTCAGTATATTGCATCTATGTTTATTAGGGAGATTGGCCTATAGTTCTCTTTCTTGGTTGGGTCCTTCTTTGGTTTTGATATCAGTATAATAATTGCGTCTAGAAAAGATTTAGGGGGAGTGGTTTCCTTTTCAATTTCATTGAAGAGTTTGAGGAGTGTTGGTATTAAATCTTCGCTGAATGTTTTATAAAATTGTACTGTGAATCCATCAGGGCCTGGGCTTTCCTTTGTCCGTAAGTTTTTAATGACACTTTGAATCTCATTAATTGATATTGAGTTTTTCAGTATTTTTATATCTTCCTGATTCAACTTTGGTAATTTATACATTTCTAGAAACCTGTCCATTTCTTCTGGGTTTTCTATCCTATTGGAGCAAAGATTCTCAAAGCAGGCATTAATGATCTTTTGAATTTCTGTAGGATCTGTAGTGATTTCCTCCTTTTCATTCCTTATTGCATGAATTTGAGTTCTTTCCTTTCTTTGTTTGATAAGGTTGGCTACAGGTTTATCTGTTTTATTTATTCTTTCAAAGAACCAATTCTTTGGTTCATTTATTTTATGTAGAGTTTTCTTCATCTCAGTTGCATTAATTTCTGCCCTAAGCTTTATAATCTCCTCCCTTCTTTGGCCTTTGGGCTTGACTCGTTCTTTTTCTAAAAGTTTGAGGTCCAGCATTAGGCTATTTATTTGTTCTCTTTCTCTTTTTTTATATGTGAGTTCATCACTATAAATTTGCCTCTGAGGACTGCTTTCATTGCATCCCAGATTCCTGTAATTTGTGTTCATGTTTTTGTTTGTTTGTAGGTATTTTTTTAAATTTCTTCTTTAATTTGTTGTGTTACTCATTGTTTATTCAGGATGTTGTTGTCTATTTTCCAAGTGTTTATGGACTTTTTGGAATTCCCTTTGTCATTAATTTCCAATTTCATTGCACTGTGATCAGATAATATGCATGGGATAATTTCAATTCTTTTTCATTTAGGTAGGTATGCTCTATGGGCTCGAATGTGGTCTATTTTAGAGAAAGACCCATGTATAGCTGAGAAAAATGTGTATTGTGGTGTGGGTTGGAACACTGCAGACTTCTACTAAGTGTATTTGTTTGCACATTTGGTTCAGCTCTGTTATATCTTTGCTGAATTTTAGTCCAGTTGACCTGTCTCTTTGCATCTAAGGGGTATTTAGGTCCACTATTACAATAGTGTTATTGTTTATTTGGTTTTTTATGTCTGTTAAGATTTGCCTTACATAGTTTTGTGCTCCAGTATTTGGTGCCTACATGTTTAGGCTTATCTCTTCCTCTTGCAGCTTTCCCCTAACTAGTGTATAGTGGGCTTCTTTTTCTCTTTTGATTGTCGTTGGTTTAAAGTTTACATTGTCTGCAAACATAATAGCTATGCCTGCTTTTTTCTGGGAACCTGTTGCATGGAGTATTTTTTTCCAACCTTTAACTTTCAGTTTATGGACTTCCTTTTGAGTATAGTGTGTTTCCTGTATACAGCATATTGTGGGATTCTGCCTCTTAATCCACTTTGCCAGTGTGTTTCTTTTGACTGGTGAATTGAAGCCATTTCCATTAATAGTTATAACTGTCATAGGTTGTCTTATTCTTGTCATGCTGTTTACTTTCTGTTGCTTTCCTACTTTTGCTGTTTAATTGCTTGTTCTGCTTAAAGGTTCCTTTCTATGGTTATTCTTGAGATTGTGGTCACTGTTTTCTCTGTCTAGAACAACTTCAGTATATTTTGTAATGTTGGTTTGGCCCTCATGAAGTTCTTGAGTTGTTCTTTGTCATGGAAATATTCTATTTCCCCATTGAATTTGAAGGATAGTTTTGCAGGATACATCAGTCTGGGTTGGAAGCTGTTTTGTCTCAGAATCTGTGATACCTCGCTCCAAGTTCTTCTTGATTTCGTGGTTTCTGTTGAGAAATCTGCGGTGATTCTGATGGGCTTTCCTTTATAGGTGATCTGTTTCTTTTCTCTAGCAGCTTTTCATGTTGTGTTCTTTTGCTGGATATCTTTGATCTTGACTATTATATGTCTGGGGGTGGTTTTATTTGTGTTGTGGCTCATTGGAGTTCTATACGCTTCATTTACCTGCACATCAGTATGTTGTACCGTGCTTGGGAAATTTTGTGCTATTATTTCTCCAAATATTCTTTTTATATCATTTGTGTTGCCTCCTGCTGTTTCATTGAGTCCTATGATTTAGATATTATTCCTTTTTTCCTCATCCTGCAGCTGTTGGATTGATTTTTCCTGGATCCTTTATGACTTTATGAGATCCTTCCTTTAATGGTTGCTAAGTGCCACACTGTCTTCAAGATCTGAAATTTTATCTTTGGTTTCATTTAAGAGGTTTTTCCAGCTTTGAATGGAAGTTTTCATTTCCTGGCAATCTGTTTGAGTCTGTTTCATTCATTCTAACTCATTCCTCAATTGCTCATGTAATGATTCCATTTGTTTCCTATGTTCTTCTATTATTTTACCTGTTTCTTCTCTATGTATGTGGAGCATTTGTTCCGTTATTATTTTCACTTCATTTTTTGCCTGAGAGATTATTTCTCCTTTAGTCTCTTCTATGGCCTGATGGAGTTGTTTCTTTACTTCAGATGCTATCATTTCAGAAATTGCCAGTATGTGGCTCCCTGGTTCTCCCATATCATTTTTTCCTGGGTTTGTTCTGAGTGGAGTTGAGTTCTCAGACTGCGTTTTGCTCCTCTGTCTTGTCATTTTGGATATCAGATGAAAAGTGTTGAGCTACAAATTACCCAGGCAGCTCATCGGGCAAAGGTCCATTGCAAAGGCTGCTCCAGTGGCTCACTCTCTGTGGGACGATGCCTCTTCAGATTTCCGCCAAGAGTTCCACTCAGAAGGCTGTTCAGATGCTGCTTTTGAGGACCGAGCTCCTTCCTGTCCCGATGTACCAGGGCGGAATGCCTGCTGATGTCTCACCTGCCCAGAGTTCCATGCAGGCGGGCCACTCAGATCCTGCTTTGCATACTGAGCTCCTCCCTGTCCCAAAGTACCACGGTGGAGAGCACGGGCACACATCACCTGCCCAGAGTTCCACGCAGAGAACCGCTCGAATGCTGCTTTGTGTACCAAGCTCCCCCCTGTCCCAAAGTACAAGGGCAGAGCACACGTGCACGCCTCACCCGCTGAGTTCCTCACAGCTGGGCTGCTGAGATACTGCTGTGTGTACGGAGCTCCTCCCTGTCCCAAAGTGTCAGAGCGGAGTGTGACCACATGCCTCTAGGTGTTTCACATATTTTTGGTCTTAGTCTGGCTATTAATCTGTATTTATGATAATTAATTTAATAGAGACATATAAATAAATAAATCTGATGCTTGCACAAAAAAAGAAGGAAATAACCAGAGAGATATATCAGTGACACAGCTCCTGTCTGGCAAGTGCAAGGTCCTGAATTTGATTCCTGGTACTCCCCTGCCCCAAAAAAGATAGACCTCCTATGTTGGTGGATTGACATAATTAATGTTGTAGCGTCCAAATGGCCAAAAGTTATATAGAGATTCAAGGCAATACCAATTGAAATTCCAGTGACATTCTTTGCAGAGCTAGGGAAACAATCCTAAAATTTTTATGACAACATAAAATATCCAGAAAAGCTACAGCAACTCTAAGCCAAATAGTAAGGCTGGAGGCATCACTATATTCAATTTCAAAAGCCATAGTAACAAAAACAACATGGCAAAATAATTGGTAGTACAATGGAATAAAATATAGGACACAGAACAAAACCTTCCACAATACTAGAGCCATCTGTTTCTTGAAAAAAGACATAAAAACATACTGCCAAATGCCCTGGCTGTACCACACTCTGATGTACACCCAAAATGTACACAGCATACTACAGGGATACCTGAATACTCATGTAACATTGTAATTTCTTACTTTCAAAATGTATTAATGTATAGAGATATCAAGAAATTGTCTACAGTAAAGTTCATTTAACTCTTTAAACTTCTCCGCAAATGAGATGTAAACACACATTTTTGTTTAATGTATTATTTGCCTGTGCTATTATAAAGTGTTTATAAATGGAAGAAATTAGAAATTATCACAGTTATGTGCAGTGATGAATATGTTCACTAGGTAGACTGTGGTTATCAGTTATTTATGTTTCCAAAAACATGCTGTATACCTTCCTTAAAGAAATGTGATTTTACTTAGCAACTACACCAAATAAAACAATAGTTTGAGGAGCATAAATCTGATATTGGAATTCATGGCCCATAATAATGCATATTTTCAATGGTAAACTATAACATCATCTTGTTTCTTCATTAAAAGTGATTAAGACTATCGATTATAGACAGCGTTGCCCTCAAAAAGCATCCTGAAAAACACTGTTTAAAATATTTTTATATGCAGTGAAAACCTATTCAGCATCTCTTTCCCTGATTATTGCTGAGTTTGAACATCTTTGTATGTGGTCAGCCCATGTGAAGTTATTTCTTGGAAATCCTTGTTAATTTATTTGCCTGTTTTTTTAGTTTTTTTAATTTTAAAGAGACAAAACCCAGAAAAAACCAATTAAAAACAATATGGAATTTCAAAACAAGATGATAGGAAATTAACAATGGTTATTATATTGTATATTGTTATCTTCAAATAGTTGCTCAGGCACAGGCATGCAAAACTGATCAAACAGTATGAGCGCTAATAGTTCCTTTCAGTGAACTAATACAAATCAGTAGAGCAATTATCTTAGCTACCTTGTGTATATGTGCATATCTTGTTTCCTTCCTTTTTTTCTCTTTTCCCCCATCCCAGTTCTTTCCTTCTGAGTAGTTTCTTTCCCTTTCACTATATCTATTGTACCATTTCAACCTTATATACTCTTTCAGTTTCTTACACTAGAGAGACAACACAATGTTTGCACATGTGATTCTGATTTATTGTGTCTGCATAACTGAGTGATTTTTATTATTCACTATAAGCTGTTGGAGGAGCATTTTTTGAAACTGGAAGGGAAGAGAACATAGCTGAAGGTGTTCTAGGAAATGCTATGTGGTCCTGAGGAAGTAATAATATCATTTATTAATTCAAAGAGATATTATTTCTTGTACTGTTTAATCAAATGAGAAATCTTGCAGACTCTTTGACATATCTCCATGCACATATGGGAAGAGAAAAGTACCAATTCTGTTTTTTGGATTTGGGAAAGAGGAAAGTTTTGTCTACCCATGACTTCTATGCAAACAAGCATTATCAAGAGTTAAACTGATGATCAACCATGATCTACAAGAAACATTTCTGAAGTCTAAATATCTTGCATGATTCCTACATACAAAGTCATTCCAAGTACAGATGAAATTAACATAAACAGAACCAACTAATAGCACTTCTAAATAGCCACATAATCTTCACTTTGAGTAATGAGCACATGATATCTATTTCAAAACAGGCATTGAAGAAACAGGGCTGGAAATGTATGGAATGGATTTGGTATTAATACTGTAAGAGGTTAAGTGAAAAGTAAATACATAGAATGTTTACTTTGTGGTATTGTGACATAGACAGGATGCTGATACCAAATTAACAAGAGCCTAAGATTTATAGAGAGTACATTCCATTCCCCAGGTCCAGTGGTGATGATGACACACAAGTTCTCTCATACTCTAGGGTGAAGATATTAGAGCGTCTCTGCGTTCTTAAAGTAGTGCAGGACTTTAAATAGCAAGAAAAGTTTATTATCACACTTAATCTCCAGCTTGCTTTATTATGGACTTCGAGACACAGTTTTTGCAAAGCAAATTGAGAAGACAAGAGGTTTTGTGAACAAAATGTTGGTAATAACTGCCTTTTGGTTATTATCATTATTCCTCCAAGGGTGAACTCTCTTATGCCTGCTTTAGTGAGTAGTTCTTCCCCAAGGGAGTCAAACATAATGAGGCAATTTTATCATTTGTAATTTGGACCTTGTGTTTGGGAATTTCCACCAAGGTCCTCTATATGACTTGTAAAATTAGAGCCCACACCAATATTTCAGAAGGTGTGAGCAAGTGTGTATCCTTATATCTGTGTTGTTTGGGTTTGAACTGATAACTCTTCGCCTTTTGCAGCAAAATTTTGAACCTTTTAGACGTTCTACTTGTTACACTATATTCTGTGTCTTCTAGAGAGGAATGGAAAGATCTGTGCATATCTTGTAGCTGAAAGCATCTGTGCTGATCATCCCAGGGACCTTGTCAGAGCACACGTAGTATTTACATTAAGTAGTATAATTATGTTTTTTTCCTTAGTTTGTATGGTGTTTGCCCAGTGTGTGCTATAGAACCTAGAATCTACCTATCTTTAAGCCATAGTATGGTGAACAACTCCAGTAATTTATTTTGAACTAAGTATCCATATTTTGAGATCACAGATGAAAAGAAATTTCTATGAAAAGTAATTTCAACCTTGTTCTCTAAGTAATTTCTGACAGGTGGAGAAAACATGCGTCTATTTGCTTAACTTTAAACTCCCATTAGGTCTTGGTTTCTTCTCTAAATTTTATACCAAACATGTATTTCTTTATGTCTTATGCCAAAATGTATGTATAATATTCTATGAATGTATACCTAATGATACAGCAATTGTCTGTTCAAATTCCTGCTGATATTTTTGCCCAGCTATAATTTCCAGTAAGCCACCTGAAATTTTATTCACTTCTTTGCTTAAATCTTTTCTCTTACGTGTATTATTGTTCTAGAATAAGTGAAAACATTCTATTACATCTGAGAAGATGCTATTCTATTACATCTGACTCCTCTTAAGGAACACAGAAATGGGCTTCCTTGCCAACCTAATCTCTTATAATTTGAAAATCTATCAAAACCATGATTGTACCTTCCTAACTATTTTATCTTTAGGCTTTAATCCTGCAGACATATATGCTTTTGTTCAGAGTGATAGAAGAAAAAGATCGCTTATTGAAATATTGTTGGAAATAGTTATAGTGCAATTAGAAACCATCTATCTACATGTGACGCAGGTAGTCAGTTACCATTCTCATTGTGAGGAAGTGATTCTTACTGACATAGTAATAAATAGCATAAGTGAATATATAACCCACCTCAAGTTACAATGCCACATAACAGGATTTAACATAGATGAAGAATGTAGGGATTTTAAGATATTTTCAGAGAAGTTAGGATAATGGGTATATTAATGCAAACTTTATTTCACCCCCCCACGAATTTTTGGACAGATAGTGAAGCACCTCTCAGCACTCAAAGACAAAGACCTTCCATCTGCGTAAGACTATACATACTATGAATTTGTTTTTTATTAGTAATCATTTTCTCTTTTTCTATATGTTTTTATTGTTCATGCAATTATATCGAAGAGAAAAAGGGAAAAAGAGAAGGAATATACAGGGAATGATAGAAATATAACAAAAACTATACTAAGTTAGAGTCCTTAGCATTAAACTTAAAAAGAAGAACATATTGTCTCTTTTTGCTAGAAGACCAAAAACTTCTTTGGCAGTGCCAAACTCAAGAAGTTCCTGGTGTTCTAAGGAATTGAATAATATGATCTGGTTTGAATTCATGGAATATAGAACGTGTTAACTTAACATTTCAGGCACATTTCCTTAGAAAAGTTAAGGTAGACTGGAAATATTGGGTGAGAAAACAATTTCCTTAAAGGAAGAACTTAGGGGTGTATATATGATATGTAATTAGGTATTTTAATATCTTTGCCTTAACTCCCATTGTATTATGATAGTTTCACGAACTCTCCAGATCCTAATATTTTGCAGCTTCAAACCATAAACTGGGTTTTTTTTTTTATCTTGATCCAGTCCAGGCAAATAAGCACCAACTGAAGTGTGATCAGCAGAACTGTAAAAGGTTAAAAGAGCTTACTCTAGCATTACAGATCATCTAGTAGTTTTCCTATTAACTGGTTACTGATCCGGTGTGGACCTCAATACCCATCTCAAATTTCATCATGAATTCCTGGACTCCTCAGATAGAACTTGGTGTGCTCTGATATTCATTATGATGTTTATTTATTGCTTATCAAATATATTTAGTTGTTT
Organism: Dinomys branickii; assembly: GCA_004027595.1. Classification (NCBI taxonomy): domain Eukaryota; kingdom Metazoa; phylum Chordata; class Mammalia; order Rodentia; family Dinomyidae; genus Dinomys; species Dinomys branickii. The sequence goes on from PVLD010036591.1 coordinate 9,671, forward strand.
TCTAGGTAGATAATATCCTTTGCCAACACTAGCCCATTAGTGTATGTTGAGGATAAAACACATGTACTGATTAGTTCAATACCAGGTGTGTATCATGGAAAAGTCACGATGACTTCTCATTTTTGCACATTTCCATCTCCCTTTTCATGCCAAGAAAAAAAGAAGAAGAAAAAGGAGGAGGAGGAAGAGGAGGGTAAGACAGAGGAGGAAGAAGAAGAGGAAGAATATGAAAAGGGATAATCAGAGCAGCGTGTCTGAATTCATCCTCCTGGGTCTCCCCATCCGACTGGAAGAACAAGGCATGTACTATGCCCTGTTCCTGGTCCTGTACCTGACCACAGTGCTGGGGAACCTGCTCATCATGCTGCTCATCAGGCTGGACTCCCGCCTCCACACCCCCATGTACTTCTTCCTCAGCCACCTGGCTCTCACTGACATCTCTTTCTCATCAGTCACCGCTCCCAAGATGCTCATGAATATGCTGACTCGTAGTCAGTCCATCTCTTATGCTGGGTGCATTTCCCAGGTCTATTTTTTTGTGTTGCTTGCAGGTCTTGACAGCTTCCTTCTCACCTCAATGGCATATGACAGGTATGTGGCCATCTGTCATCCCCTACACTACACCACCATCATGAGCCAGAGACGCTGTTTCCTGCTAGTAATTGTGTCCTGGGGATTATCCATTGCCAATGCCCTTGTGCATACCATTCTATTATCCTTTCTTTCTTTTTTTAGAGACACCACTCTCAACCACTTTTTTTGTGACCTCTCTACCTTACTCAAGCTATCCAGTTCAGACTCCACCATCAATGAGATGGTCATCCTCATTCTAGGAACTGTGGTCTTAACCTTGCCATTTATATGTATTCTGTTGTCCTATGGTCAAATTGGAGCCACCATACTGAAGGTCCCCTCAATCCAGAGAATCTGGAAAGCCTTGTCCACATGTGGTTCTCACCTCTGTGTTGTTTCTCTCTACTATGGAACAATTATTGCCATTTATTTTTTCCCCTCATCCAATAAAACTAATGACAAAGATGTCATTGTGACTGTGTTGTACAGTGTGGTCACACCTATGGTAAATCCGTTTATCTACAGTCTGAGGAATCAGGATATGAAAGGAGCGCTGAGAAATCTGCTCAGTAGAGGAATATTTTCAGTGTGATGTGCAGTGCTTTTTTT
>PVLD010036592.1:0-10856 GCA_004027595.1 Dinomys branickii
AAGGAAGGAAGGAAGGAAGGAAGGGAGGAGAGAAGGAGGGAGGGAAAGAGAGAAAGAGAAAGAAAGCAAAAGAGAGAGGAAGAGAGAGAGGAAAGAGGGGAGGAAGGCCTGTATTATATGACTGCACTGAAATAAAATATACATAATAAGCAAATCCTTTTAGACAGAAAGCAGAGTGAGTGCTTGCCAGAAAGTAAGAGAAGGCAAAACCCAAATGGGTTTCCTTTTGGTACTGAAAATGCTGAATGAGTAGATGGTGTGAGGCTTGGAAGCATTCAAAAGCACAATGAATTCATCACTTCAAATGACTGATTTTACAAAATGTGAGTTACAAGTCAAACATGGAAAAGAAAAAAGCCAGGTGTGGCGGCACATGCCTGTAATCCCAGCATTGGGGAGGCTGAGCCAGGAGGATTGTCATGGGTTTGAGGCCAGCCTCAGCTACATAGTGAGTTCAAGGAGAGCCTGGACTACACAGCAAGATTCTGTCTCAAAAAAAAAAAAAAAAGGCCTCGTAATTTTGGATTAAAGTTAATAACTGCTTAGAACAATTCTTGACACATAAGAAGTACTACACGGGTATTAATTACGATTGATACTTGTGATTATTAGAAGATGCACTTGTTTGCCTTGTTTAAAATAGTGTGTGCACAAGCCAGGTGGCGCACGCCGGTAACTCCAGCGCTCAGGAGGCTGAGGCAGGAAGATCATTGCTGATCAACTCCAGCCTAAACTGCATAATGAGAGCCTGTGTCAAAAAGACTAAAAAATAAGAGCAGGCCACAACAGTGTGGTGTTGGTGGAATCAAAAAAGATGGAAGCCCTGCCTGATGTTGCTTCTTTCTCGACTGAACTTAAAAACACCCTAATCCTATATCATAACATTGAAGATAACAGGTGACGAGTTGCAAAGAAAATGAAAGATGTAACAGTTTGGAGAAAACCCTCAGAAGAATTTGATGGATGTCTACAAAGCCCAAAGTGTTGCAGATGATGTTGCCAATACTGTAATAGACCATACACACCCAGGGGCAATCCGCTGGGATTGCGACTGCCTAAGGACTTCACTAGATATTCTGAAACACTTTCAAGAGAATTGCTGTGTGATGCATTACACTACTGCTGCTCAACTTTGGGATGTAATTTTCCCAAGAGAGCTTGTTGATTTCTCCTATACTGTGGGCTATAAAGAAGGACTTTTATCCTGTGGTGTAAGTCTTGACTGAGTGAAAAGAGGCCAGAGTTTGTTTGTGGATTTAATTATCCCTGTGGCTGGTTTTGTGTTCCACTTAAGGATAATCCAAACCAGAGTCTGTTGACAGGCTATAGTCAGACAGATCTACGTGGAACGATCCCTCAGTCTGTGATAGAGATGGCCATGGCAAGCACTTTAACCAGCTTCTGCAGTGATTTATGGAAAGCCTTACAAAAAGCGTATGTTCAAACTTGTGCTGTGATCTTGGAATCAGCTCTTTCCTTTAGCTTACGGCCTATAAAACTCAGCAATTCTTATTTCTGTATATCCCGTAGAAGCATCTGAGATGTTTTTGACTTAGTAGTGCAGTATTTTATGTTGTTCCTAAAGTACATAGCTATTTAAGAGAGTACATAGCTATTCAAAGTACATAGCTATTTGAGATTATTTTGGTTTTCTTAAACTTCTATTTGCACATTGTTTGGTTTGGCAGTCTGTTTATGAATGAAGAACACGACAAAAATCAATAAAGAAGTAAATAATAATTCTTTGGCCCAGAGTCAAGAAATTGAATAGTGCCTCATGAGTATTTTGGCTCTTTTGAAATTAGAGAAAGCACAAGCTTCATTCTCTTTTAGAGCTTCTTGAACATTTTATAAAATTTTTAATAGTTTTAAAGGTACAGGTTAGTGCTTTAGTTTATTTTGTGATTTTGTCAGTATCTTGGGCAAAAGGAAAGAGCCCTTTTCTGTATTTTATAAAGGTGAAATTCATTAATTGACTTGTACTACTTTAGGTATTGAAAATACAAAAAATGAGAACAGATGTTAGTAACTATAAGTACAATATCAAATACAATTTTATTTTGATATCTAGATGCCATTCTTTTGTCATATCTTTAAAAAAGTACATTTGCTATTTATTGCATTGATTTGGGAGTCATATAAAACGTCACCAAATATGTACTGGGGACACAGCACTGACTGAGCAGTAATCTGAGCTGGATGAAATGTCTGGTGGTACCTGTGGTCAGCAGTGGAGACTCACAGTCTGGAAAGCCAAATTCAGCATATGTTCTGTCCATGTTTCAGTTTTGAAAGTGTTTTCAACTCACAAAACATCACAAACTATCATCAGCATTCACATTTGTGACATGAGTTTAGCCTGGAACTATAAAACTGCATTGTTGGATTCAGCCAAATGCCTCGATAGGACCCTTGATTCTGTGGCTGCCTTGAATGAATATTTGCTTAATGATTTTTAACCTTCCAAATCATTCTTTGGCTCTTGAGTTACCCATTTAGTGTACTTCTGAAATGAGAATTTGAGACAACTTAGTGTGCCCTGGAAAATCGTAAGTGTATGTGCATATGCCTGTGTCCTGTACATACACACATCTTGAGGTCTCAGTTCTCAGAATGTCAGTTCTTTATGTGTTACTGTTTATCATTTCATTTTTCTTGTTTTGCTTGTTCTTTTTTCTTCTTCTTCTTTCTGTTCTTCTCTTCCTCCTCCTCCTGTTCATCTTCTTCCCCTTCCTCCTCCTTCCTCCTCTTCTTTTGACTAATACAGGAAAAAATGAGCTTCTGAAATAATTATACACAGCCAGGCCACAAAAAAGCACCATAACACACAGTGGTTCAAGCTTATGAAAATTTGATCTGTATTTTCCTTGAGTGTTTTCCTGAATGTAAAGAAAGAATTAGTTTTTGAAGACTCATTTTGATGGAATGGGAAAAAGTTAAGCTGTTTTGCTGTTTTTTATTACAATGGTGCTACTTGAGATAACACTCAAATAACAAAAGGCGGCAGCATCAGGCTGAAAAGTAGTATTTCAAGATCTGACAGAAATGATGTACAAAAGACTCTGTATTCTTAGTTGAAGTTTATTAACCAACTGATACTCATTTCTAAATTGCATATAACTTTTGAATTGCTGGATTTCTCTGCTACATTTTTTCTTCTGCAACAAAGAATGAAAACTCAGTTTAGTTCTGAGTGACCAGTAGAACTGCTGTTGATCTTAACTTCATCTATGTTCCTCACTTATTAATGTAGAGCTATAAAGTATAGGTCTCTTATATTCTGTTATTCTATTCAGGATGGTGAAGTGTCAACAGCATCCAACTTGATGAAAATGAATGTAATAGGTCTTGTTTGGTTTTGTTTTTCCAAAACGAAATATACATGATTTTAAATTCTGGAACCTTGTAGTAATATATTAAGTATGTTATGTCAGATGTCATAATATAAAAGTTTAACAATGCAGTGTGACATTGATAGCAGCATACAATGTACCGCTTCTGTAGCAGTGCAGGATAAAAAGCTAATCTAAGCCATATATGTACTTAAAAATATTGAAGAAGCCACTAAAAAATATAAGCACTTGAAATTAATTTTATAATTCTATTTAACTCATATCCAAAATGGAATCATTTCAACATGTAATCAAAGTAAACAATAAGATAGTTTATATTCTTCTTTTGTAGTATTTCTTTGAACTCTAATGTGTATTTTGATAATTTGGGCCAACTATGTTTGAAGGGCTTATTAGCAACATAAGGACAAGAGCTGCTATAATGACTAGCATGGTTTCATACTATATGTATTGATTTGTCTTGCTATAAGGTGAAGTAGACAATTTCATGGAATTACTCTTAAGTAGAAATCTTTTCTACTCTCTAGAGCCTTCAGTGCTAAGGAGGACCTCCAATAAAATGAAAATTATTTCCACAAAATATTTTCTTTTAAAGGAAAATAACTTTTACTAGAGCAGTTGAGGAAGTCAAATAATAGAATTTTGTTATTCTCTGGTTATTTGGTGTAGTTTAGAGCTGGAGTGTTCTAGAAACTTGTATATATAGCAATTATTTGAGGGCTGTGGATATAGCTCAGTGGAATAAGCACCTGCCTAGCAAGCGCAGGGTCCTGAGTTTGATCCCCAGTACCGCCAAAAAAAAAAAAAAGAAAGAAAGAAATTATTTGGCATAGTACTGTTTTCAACACATAGTTGCTACATAGTTTTATATAGGAATTTTCATAAGTGATACTTGCATGGAACAGTGTTGAGAGGTCATGATTAAGCAAAAATGATGGAGAATTTAATATTCTGTCTATAATTTAAACTGCTTGAGTATTAGAGATATTATAAATGTTAGAATATCTCTTCATTTCAGTGTTCCTTTAGACTGGATGCATTTGAAATTGTGCATTTTCATGGGTAAGATTATGTCCCAATTAACAGAATCTTCTTTTTCTTTCCTCTCTCCTCTTCCTTTCTTTTCTAATTGTAGGCCTTTTTAAAAAATCAACACTCAAGCTGAATTACACTAACAGCTCAAGCTAAAAACTACAGTGGAGGTTGCCTCTTGAGAAGATAGAAGATTGCACAATTTAAGCCCTTAATTGTCTATTGAGCTTTTAGGTCTAAGTAATTCCCTTTCATAGAAATAAAAATTTTGTTTACTCAAGAGCCTGCAGCATTCTAAGAATCAGGCATTAAATAAATCCAGTTTCTTTTAGCTAAATGGACACTGTAGCTTTTTCAACCAAGAGCTAAATTAACAAAACCAAGAGAGGATAGTGGAAATCTGGACTTGCCCAGACTGAAAAAGATTAAAAAGTTGTATATTTACTCATCCAGTGTATTTGCCATCTGTTTTTCTCCTTTCTTTTTCCTTTGTGGTACCGTGAATCAAGTCGAGGGCCTCAGGCATGTTAGGCAAGTACTCTACACTAAGCATTGAGCTACAGCCCAGCCTCTTGTTGATCCATTCAACTTCTAGAAGCAGAGAATGGTGAGACCTGAACAGACAAGGAACCACAGATTAATCTCAGGGCACAGGAGGTGGAAATTATAATTTCTTTTCCCTGTATTGTTTCCAAAGACCTTATGTATCTACAACTAAGTATTAAATTCATCTCTTGCAATTCAAGAAAAGCTATCCTATATGTGGGTTATTATTTTTAAGAAGTTTATAATTCTTTTATGAATCAGTATGTAAGTCTGGAATATTTAATAAGCTAATAAGATTGTGCATTCATACAAATAAAATGTATATTTTTAAACTGCTATGAAATATCAGAATAAAGATTTTTAGAACAAGAAAAGAAAGATTTCTAGGCACTTGTAAAAAAATTTATTTTTTTTTTTCCGGGACCGGGGGTCGAACTCAGGGCCCTAGTGCTCAGCGGCAAGCACTTAGCCCACTGAGCTGTACCTCCAGCCCAAAATTTATCACTTTTTTTTTTTTTTGCGGTACTGGGGATCGAACTCAGGACCCTGCGCTTGCTAGGCTGACGCTTATTCCACTGAGCTATATCCCCAGCCCCCTTGTAAAAAAATTTACATAAGTAAAGTAGTGCATGCTTTCACAAGCAACACTACCCTCGTCACCGCTGGTTCACAATCAGAACTTCAAGCGTCCTCAGGAGAAACTCCTTCTAGATGCCCAGACGGGTCCTAAGAGCCCTGGCCCCAGTTAGCTCCGCCATGTTCTCTTTCCCTCTCACCCAAAACTGCCCACAGCTCTCCTTAATACGAAGAGTAGGAAGAAACACTCGGCATTTGTATAAATGCTCAACGTCTGACCAATCCACCGGCTCAAAAGGCACACAGAGATGGGAATGGCAGGCATCTTTGCCCAAAACCATACCACGGCACTCTGCCCTCCTCCTCGCTTTTGTCTCTGTTTTCTGCACTTGTCTTCACATTTCATCCTCGCAATTTCTTAAAGCTATCAAGGACTACACGGAAATTCAGAAATACTCAGAATTCAGAAGCACTGATGTTCTAACCAATTGCCAAAAAAAAAAAACACACACACACACACACACAAAACTCACAGCGCATGCGCACTTAAGCACCACGTGACTCGGCCAAGCTCCACCCAGCACGTGACTGAAACAGCAAAAGCAAACACTATGGAGGAAGAGGCCCAGGGTGAAAGTCATTTCCGTGGTCCCAGATGTCCCCGGGACCCAGCTGAGCAAGAACTCGGCCTTGCCAGGAGGTCGAGAGGTAACGACACCCCTGCTGCCGCAGGGTTGGCTGGGAACGCTTCAGCCTCACCTTAGCGTCCGCTCCCGGCACCAGGTTGGTAGACTTCGTCTAGACAACTCCAGTTAGGAGGACCCTAGTTCTTAGGAGACTTCCTCAGGAAGACTCACCCTAGTTTTCATGAGACTTCTGCAGGAACAACTGGGACCCCAGCCAAAACATCCAGAGGAGGGCAGAGACTGGTGGGGAGACACAAGAGAGGATACCAAGCCAGAGCACGGAAGGAAAATGACCTCATCCCTCAGTCTAGCACCTTTCCTGGAAGCCCCCTGAACACCTCCTCCACTTCCTGTTATAGGCTGAGTGGACGGTGGCAGCAGAGGGCCTTAAGGGTCCATGGTTCCTTGCCCCTCTGCACCTCCAGGGGACTTCTCAAACCTACCCCTCTTATTCCTTTAGTTCCTGCCTTTCTTCCAGGGGACAGAATTCATTACACATCTTGAACATGTGTTTCAGTAAGTACTACGGCTCCACCCAGTGCTTCTGTTACTGAGTGGGGCCATCCAGCAGAGAGATTCCAGGCTATCCTGTCTAAGGAGCAAAGAATTGCGAAGCACACACTCAGTGATACAAGAAAAGCAGCTCCATGGGCTGAAGATCACAGAAGATGTGCTCTGGGAAGGTCAGTGCCAGCAGAAACAACAAGGGTGGCACGAACAGAGAAGCGGTGTCAGGGCAACTGTCAAATAAAAAGTACAGCACAGCCCGCGGATGAACGAAGCTGTTTTTGGTCTTTTTGAGACAGGGTCTCATTATGCAGTTCAGGCTGGACTTGAGCTCACTTTGTAGCCCAGGCTGGTCTCGAACTTGCAATGATCCTCCTGCTTCAGCCTTCTGAGTGCTAGGATTACAAGTGTCCACCACCACGCCTGGCGAACTAAGCTTTAAGATTTTGAAAGGAACTGCACCCCAGGCTGGGCACCACTTACTGGGTCTCAAGGTGAGACAGATAAGAATGATTGACAGGGTGCTGAGTCTTCTCGGGGCTATCTAGCACACAGGATTTCCCAGAGCTCGTTCTTACTCAGTTAAATGTAATAAGATGCGGTCCATGTTGATGAACTTTCCAAAAGGTTCCAGTGGGGAAGAGGTTACTCATGTACTCTGGCCTGGGGCTTCAGGGATTTTCTGGGTCTTTGTTATTTTATTTTTTACTTCTCTTAAATCAAAGGAAGGAGGATTGGCCCTGGGTGCTACCCAAACTGAAGTGAATAGAGGAAGGACTCCCCAGAAGTCTGTTGTGCAGGGCCAGCTCTTCAGGTTCTGCCTCATGTGTAGACAGATTAAACACTGCCTCACGTCTCTAAAAGTGCTAATACCAAATACAGGTGGGTGGGTTACTTCTATAGGGACAGGAGCCTCGCCCCACAGCGTGCCTGTGGCAGTGACCCGACAGGACAGCCAGCAGGGAAGCAGTGGAAGTGGTGTTAGTCAGCACTCCACATCCTCATCTTGGTGTCTGATCTTGGGAAGTTTCAACTTTTCCCTGAAGAATTACTTCACTTTCCCTTTCTAGTCATCTTCTGGTGACTTCTAGAACATTTAGCCATCTGCAGGTGACTTCCCTTTTTCCTAAACAGCCATGTATAAGACATATTTAGTTATATCCACTGTAAAACTTTTTAATATATGCAAAAATTTGGAGAATATCCTATATATCATATATATATAAAATCTTTTTGGTGGTGTTGGGGATGGAACCTGGGGCCTTGTGCATGCTGGGCACGTGCTGTACCACTGAGCTACATCTCATTTATTAAACTTTAGTGGTAAAGATTATGAAAGAACTTTGTAAGGGAAGCATGAAAATCCCACTGCCCTCCATCTCCTGTTACTGTGTGGGAGGGTCCAGCAGACAGAGCCCAGGCTCTCCTGCCCAAGGTGATCCTTGTGGACACTTTTGTGCGTACTCTGGTTTTTATACACGTCCTGCTGATTTTTTTGTACAGACAAAAAACCCACTACTCACCTTCCTCTGCAGTTTTCTTTTTGCCACGGAACAGTGTCTCTCAGGCATGTTCACAGGGCCACATGGGGGCTGACTTGTTCCATGTCGTGGCTAAAAACCACACCATTGTTTCAAATGCACCCTGATGCATGAGGCAGATCCTGCACTGCGTTTGTTGAAGGTGATTTTTATTTTGGAGGGAGAGATATTTTAGGAGATGTTGAGAAGTCATCTAAGAGGGCTCTCTGTGCTTCTCAGGACAATGGTGAACACTGCAAAGGACCCCTCCTCTGTCCCCTCGGTCCCCTGTGATAACCCTGGAGGGCGGTGACTGCTGTCCCTACGCAGTGGAGGGACAGGCAAGGCAGGAGCCCCGAGCAGGGCCCCTGGCACCTGGCCGCTCCGGGGACAGCTGGGCCCTGCCCCTCCCGTGCTGGGGAAAGCACATCCTTGCTTCTTCCAAGGCAATCTGCCTGATGGAAGGCTTCACTTCTGTCACCCCCGTTTACTGGCCGTGATGCCTATCACTCCTTCATTCCAGAGCAGAGTCACGTTTCTGTCCCCCCCACTTCTTGTGGGGTAGATGACTGACAAAATGACCTTACTTCGTTGCCATTTTGGATTTATGAACTCATATGAAATAAGGTATCAATGTAGGAGGTATTTTAAATGTAATGAAAATTTTAATCCTACATTTCTAACACTAGTATATTAATAACACTGTTCAAGGATGAGACTGGGAAACACAAGTTGATTCTCAAAATTAGAGACTACAAAACCTAAGAAGCCATGGGGCTCCCAGAGCCAGCTGCGGGGTAACTGCAACTTAGCCAGACAGTGATATTTTGCTTACTTTAAGTCCCAGAGAGTTATTGCCTCAAGGACACCACTGCTCGGTCTCAGACAATGATTAAATTCTTCCCCTTGTTATACGATAATAACTTCATTATTTCCTGGAAGAGTAAATTCTGCCTAGCAATTAATGACAAAGACGTGTAACCAGCTATAGAATATAATGACATCTGCCTTTTGTACTTCCTTCTGAAAACACATATAAGCAATTAGTAACCTCAGAATGAGGCTGGGGATTTGGACCTCGGTGTCCCCCAGTCTGCTAGTGTAATAAAGCTGTCTGCCTTCCAAAGCCCCTCTGGTGCCATGTCTTTGTCTGATCTTGTCCTGGAGTCCACATCATCAGTGAGCAACAGCAGCCAGGATCCATCTGAGCTGTTCGGGCTGTATGGGGCAGTGTGTCTCCCAGTGGTTCCTCAGGTGGAGCCAGGGACATGTGTTGCTATTTTAAAATAGATACAATACAGCCAGGCATAGTGGCACATACCTATAATCCCAGCATTCAGTAGGCTGAGGCAGAATTACTGTGAGTTCAGCGTCAACCTGGGCTACATCATGAGTTCAAGGTGAGTTTGAACTACATAGAGAGACCCTGTCTTAAAGCAAAATCCAAAAAATAATAATAAAAAAACATATGATATCAGAGCCAACCATCCATATCCACTGAGGTTTTATGGTATAGTGAGCACTTTAAATATATTATTACTTTTAAGCCGGGGGTGGTGGCACATGGCTGTAATCTGAGCACTCAGGAGGCTGAGGCAGGAGGATTGTTGCAAGTTCGAGACCAGCCTGGGCTACAAAGTAAGCTCAAGGCCAGCCTGAACTGCATAGCAAGACCCTGTCTCAAAAAGACAAAAAAAAAAGACTAAAACATATATATATAATATATATGTATGTGTGTGTGGTGTGTGTGTGTGTGTGTGTGTGTGTGTATATATATATATATATATATATATATATATATATAAAACCATGGCCTGGGGCTCTCAGCACAGAACCATGACCCACATGGAACCAGAGCAGACCTTCTGACATGAGAGAAGTCTTTATTGTTTATTGGGCGGGGGTGGCACAGGGGAGCAGGCTGCCTAGTGGACCAAAGCAGTGACAAGCTGAGCAAAATGTGGGCTATTAAACTCTTTTTCAGGGTGGGTGACAGCAGGCCAGAATAGCCAGATGGGTGGGGGGGTGTCTGTGGGTCAGAACAGCCTGAGCGAGGTGAGCTGTTCTTCAGAGTCCTGCCAAAGCAGATGAGGGCGGGTTTGGCTTTTGTGGCCAAGGGGAACTGAAGTGGAACAGGGAAGGGAAGGAGAGAAATATTGAGAGTTAAAGTTTTCCTGCAAGAGGGGCTGGCTGCCTTGTGACTTACCTATCTATCTATCTATCTATCTATATAATTACTATTTTCAAAGACATACAGATGAAAAAACAGATCTCAACTTCCGGGAAGATGGCGACCGGGTAGGCAGCAGAGAGAGAACCTCCCAGAGGATTACCACCCAAACAATCAAATATAGCAATATGAAGACAGAAATAAGGACTTCCGGGAAGAAGACGACCAGCCGAGAGAGCGAGTGCGGAGGGAAGAACGGCTTCAGCCCCTGAACCCGACAGAGAACGCGCTACTGGGACAAACTGCGCCAAACCGGGCAGCGCTCCGGGATCCCGCTCAGAACCCCACCCCCGCAGCCAGCGCTGCGCGAACTGGAGCAACAGCGACCGGCCGGCGGGATTTCTGAGTCGGGGAAAATCTCCATCCAGGGAAAAACATCTGAATGGCACTCCTGTCTGCACGATCA
>PVLD010036593.1:0-10851 GCA_004027595.1 Dinomys branickii
AGTATGAGCCCATGCCGGAAAAGCATGCCTATGTATCTGTTCCAGAAATGTAAACCAATAAGAAAATACTCCACTGGTTTTCCCCAAATTCCATCCCCACTATGTTCTCTTTCCAGAACCTAAGGTGTAGAGCTGAGTGGCTGGTGGGGTGCAAGGCATGTGAAGGGAGAACCAGTGTCTCTCAGGGGCTCCAGGGAAGTGTGTCCTATCCAGGTCAAAATCTAACTTAGTGGTTGCCTATGAGTGGGGTAGGGTATGTTGAAGGGAAATGGGGAATAGAGTCTCTTTTAGGGGGTGCAGAAATTGTTCAAAAGCTGTAATAGTTGCACAGCATTGTGAATATACTAAACCCCATCAAACTGTACACTTTAAATGAGTGAATTGTATAGTATGTGAATTATGTCTCAGCAAAGTGACCATAAAGAGTTACAGGTAAGCAAAAAATGGGAAATGTAGGTTGGATCAGTATAGGTTGGATCCTTGTAGGTTGGATCAGTCAGTGTTCACCAGAGAAACAGACATAATTCTTTTCTGCAAGTATGTACAGGGGCACATAAGAATTTAAAGATTGGCTTATGATGGCCACCTGCAGAGGCAGTGGAGGAAGTGCAGAGGGCCTCCGCACACTGGAGACCCAAGGATCCAGTCTACGGTCTGCAGCTCACTGCAGCATCCTCCACGAGTCCTATCAGGCTGATGGGTCTGCACTGGAAGCCGGGAGATGACATCCAAGTGAAGCCGAGAATGGGTGCTCCGCCCAAGAAACAGAGGCAGATCTGCCCCTCTTCCATTCTCCTTTACATCGTACAGGCGAGAAACCGCCCTGGGGTGTGGAATTGCTGAACCAGTGTGGTTGAGCTTCTCTTACTCAAAATGACACAGTCCATCAAGCATCACATGGGGGAAACAGATTCGCAGTTTTTACCAGGCTGATTAGTATACGGGGACTCTTGGTCTTCAGAGAAGCACAACATATAATGTAGGGGCTGTTAATGTGGGGTCCACAGGTACAGGAGGTGATTCACAAACTCACCCCAAAGTTGTAGGCAAAATAATTGTGTAAGATGTTCCTTTTAGGAGAGCGTGGGGCCTGCAAAGGTCAGTGAAAAGAGTAACGGGCCAGGAGAAAGAGGCAGAGTCCTGCTCCTCCACGGCTCTGACTACCCGAGTAAGCTTGGACAAGTCACCGATCTTTATTTTTGAAAGGAGGAACAGGCTTCGTTGACCTGCAAGTTTCCTTCTAATTGTATTCACAAGATGCAGGATACCTCCTTACCAGGCAGATCCAGGTTTGCATCCCGGCTCTGCCTCTTAGCAGCAGCATGCCTTTGTTGCAGTACTAGAATCTCTGCGTGCCTCTGGGCAGATGAATGCCAGTGCAGGGGATTGGGAGGATTAGTGACCCTGAGTGGAGATTACCCAGAGGCCATTATTATCAAATGATGTTTCTTCTGAGTCTGAGTCAGAATTAATTCCAGCTGAGTGTGGAGGAGCCTCAAGAGTGGGCGTGGCCTGTGGGAACTCCAGGGCAGTTGTGCCAAATCCAGATGTCAGCAAGGTTCGACCCTCAGGTGGTTCCTGGAAAGGAAGTCTGGGGAAGCTGTGTGTGACCTCCTCCAAGTACACACCTGGCCTGACTCAGGCCCTTCCTGCGCTTCCCAGAAGGCTAGTTCCTGTCCCTGCTTGCTCCTTGGGGCAGGCCAGGAGGCTTGCTAGGTTGTCATAGGCCCAAGATTGGAGCTGATGGCCTCACAAGAGGCTAACCCTGCCCAAAGCACTGATACTTATGGAACTGCAAAGCTGCCCCTTCAGCTTTTCAAGCTTTCTTCAACAGCAATTTTTTTTTTTTTAATTGCGCTGGGAATTGAGCTCAGGAGGCATTGTACTGCTGAGCTATATCCCTGGCCTACAACAGCAACTTCCTGTGATTACTTCCATTACCACAGTCCTCATACCCCACAGTGACTCACTGCCTCTTCCTTTGGTAAGGCAAGAAAGTCAGTTTCCTCTTGAGGGGCCCATGATCAGCAGGACTAGTTAAAACAGAAAAGAAAACACAGAAAACACAAGTGATACACTGGTGGCCATGCTGGGTTAGGCCTCCTCCTTTCCTGCCCCAGGTCACCTCCTTGTTCATGCCACTGTACTGGTTTTCTATCACAACTGTAACAAATTACCACAGACTTAGTGTCTTTAAGCAACACCAAGTTATTATCTAACAGTTCTGAAGGTCGGAATCTCACTGGACTGAAGTGAAGGTGTTGCAGGTGTCCTAGTCACTTTCTCATGAGTGAGACAAAGTACCTGACACCCAAAGTCAGAAGAGGGAGGGTTTATTGTAGTCCAGAGTTTGAGAGGTTTCAGGTCATAGCTGGCTGGCTCCGAGGCAGGCTGGCGCAGCGGAGGGGCATCACAGAGGAGAAGCAGTCCACGGTGGGCAGTAGGCAGCAAAGCAGCAACAAGCACCAGCACCAGCCTTCTTTCTGTCCCTTATATTCTATCCAGGCTACCCTGGCAGGTAGCACCCTTAGAATTAAGGGTGGGCACCCTTAGTCCTATCCTCAAACCATTAATCCAGTATCACATCCTTAATACTATCATCACACAGCCTAGACCCACCCACCTCGGAAAAGCCCCACTTATGACCGCATGAGGCTTTGGGGGGACATCTAGACACAGCCATAACAGCAGAGCTATGTCCCGGAGGCTCTCGGATGGAACCCACTTTCTTACCTTTTGCATCTTCCAGATGCCACCATAATCTTTGGCTTATGGTCCTTGGCCATCTCTCTTCAAGGACAGCCAAGGCTGGTCAAATGCTTTGTGGTGGGAGATGGTGGTAATAACTGTGACAGTGTTAGGGGGTGGTGAGGGTCACAGTCCAATGAGCCTTGTTTGATGTTACAGGTCAGGACCTCCCTCATTCTCCACTGTGTTTAAGCCTTGTTCTCCCTTGGCATGTTGGTGACCCACAGTTTCCCAGCCATTCAGAATTGCCCTTTCTTAAATACTAAAAAAAAAAAATAGGGCTGGAGGTATAGCTCAGTGGTGTAAGTGCTTGCCCGCTAAGCACTAAGGCCCTGAGTTCGATCCCCAGTACCGAAAAAAAAAAAAAAAAAAAAAGGAACAGATGTTTAAAAAAAAAAAAAATTTATTTTGAGGATAAAGGCATTCCAGCCCTCCCTCAAATATTATCAAGGATTCTGGACGCATGTGCATCCTCATTTCTGTGGTTTGGATGTGCCCCCCCCATCCGCCCACCCCCAAGCATGTCTCACGGATGTGAGTGGAACAGGGTCAGGAAGGAGGGCCTAACAGAGGCTCCCCCCTCATAAGGGATAATGTGTGTGATAAAGGGCTTGGGGGTACAGATCCAATCTTTGGATCTCCCTCCTTCTCTCCCTCTCTCCTCTTCTCCCTCTCTCTGTTCTCCTCTCTTCCTACCCTCCCCCTCCTAACCTGCCCCCTCCCCCCGCACACACCTCCATGCACTCACTTGCCATGTAATGTCTTCCACCAAGTCATGTCACGATCCTCCTGCCTCAGCCTCCTGAGTGCTGGGATTGCATGAGTGCACGATGCCCAGCTGATGGACTTTGTGAGAAGGTCTTTACGGTCAGGAGAAGAAAGCCAGGTGTAGTGGCACATGCCTGTAATCCCAGCACTTGGAAGGATGAGGCAGGAGGATCATTGAGAGTTTGAGACCAGCCTGGGCTACAAAGTGATCTTAAGGCCAGCCTGAGCTGCATAGAGAGATCCTGTCTCAAAAAGACAAAAACAAACAAACAAACAAACAAAAAACAAAAAAGGAGAAGAGAGCTTCCTGGATCCTACCGTTACACCAGTCTCTAAAGAGGACGTTACCTAGAGTCTCTCTCTTCAGGCCCAGCCCAAATTCTCTCCTCTAAAACCCCAAGCCTTAGATTTAAATACTGACCTTATGCTGAACAGAGCGGCTGCTTTAGTCTCCGTGGGTTTACTTCAGCCTGACCTCAGAGCTGTGTGCAAACTGTGGGCCCATCAGTGCATTTCCCAAACAAAAGTGCCTTTTCCCCAAGATCAATTCTCCCGCTTATGGAACTGGGAAATACCACAAAAATACCACAGCTAGCTCCCTTTATTTCCACTGTTACTATTTACCACAAAAGCTGTGCTTGTCGTTGTGTTATGTTGCAAAAGGCATCTGTTTTTACCTTGTGGCACACCCAGAACACTTAAGTGAACACAATGACACCTTATTGCTTGGGACACAGCCTGAGGCGTTCTATTCTATTTAATTTTTTAAAATGTTGATCACAGCCCACAGAGGAGATCAAAATATGCCACCCTAAAAGGTGGCTCAGAACACTAGCTCAGCCACCCCAAGTGTACCCTTTTGAATAAGAATCTTTTGAGTTGATTATTTGAGAAACAGCAGATGCGGCAAGGGTTCCCAAAGCAGAAGTCAGCCTTGGGTGTGGGAGATCTGCACTTAGCATGACTCTGATCACGGGACTCCCGTCTGCAGAGAAGCTCCCGCCCTGAGTCTGCACAGCAAGCCTCCTTGACCTTCCTTATTGTGCTTTCCCTGGTCTCCTGCCCGGAACTCGCCTCTCCCACCCCCTTACTCTTTGCTCAGCTGAAGATGCTATTGAAGCTGGAGTTTTAGCCACCTCCTTGAGTTATGGTTTCCTGATATCTCCTAGGCATATATGAAATGTGCATATGAATCAATTTCTGGGCATGGTGATACATGCCTGTAGTCCTAAGCCTTGGGAGGCTGAGACAGAAGGATCTCTTGTGCCCAGGAGCTCAAGGCCAATCTAGGCAACAGAGCAAGACACTAAAATAATAACAACAATAGTTAATTAATTAATTTTAAAAGATCTCTCAATTTTCTGTTTGTTTTTTCTTGTTAATCTATTTTTAGTAATGGGTCCCAAGCTGAGAACCTAGAAGAGTAGAAGGGAAAGATATTTTCCCCCTTCCTTATGTCCACTATATATTTTTTATGATCTGATGTCTTACAACCTGCACTCTGAAAAACACCGTACCAACCAGACTATTTCCCTCTCTTCCTTTCCAGGGCTTGGATAAGAATTTCTAATGCTTTAATGCCTGTGAGCATGTTTTAAAGCATACATTATCCCACATAATCCTTACACAACCCTAAAATGGAAATAATAACTCCCTTCTTAGGTGAAAGAGTTCAGGAAGTGCCGCTCACTAATATGTAGCTATGCTGAGCTGATTCTTCTCAACTGGAGGCACTTGGGGAACAATGGACACAGACAGGGGCTTTCTCTGAGCTCCCTTAATCCGCCGCAAGAAGGAGCTTCGCAAAGGAATGCTGTTGTTGTGAATCCCCTCCTGGGAATCTTATCAACAAGGGAAGGTGAACACGCAGGGAGCAGACTGGAAGCTGACACCACAGTTACCTGCTCTGAGGGCTGTGGAGACACCGTTCCCACCTGCCAGGCTCAAGCGCATATCTGACCTTTATTCACCAAACCACCCCCAACCCACTGCAAAAATTCAAGTTCCTGTTCTTTAGTGAGTGTGTGTGTGTGTGTGTGTGTGTGTGTGTGTATGATACTGGGGATTGAAACTGAGGCCTCCACACTGGGCTATGTCTCTAGGCTCTTTCTTTCTATTATTGCTATTTTGCTGTTGTCTTTTCATTGTTTTTGAGACAGGGTCTCATTAAGTCACTAATTTGCCCACACTGTGTTCAAACTAGCAATCCTCCTGCCTCAGCCTCCCAGAGTGCTGGAATCACAGGCTTGTACCATTCCTACTCTTTATTGTAACTCCAGACAATATATAAGCTTCAGTTACCTAGTTCCATATTTTGTGGGACTCCAGTGCATAAGAGCATAGTTAAGAATGGTTTTTCTCCTGTTAATCTTATACTGGTTGCATTCACAACCTAGCCAAGGAACCCAGGAAGGTGAAGGGAAGCCATTTTCCACTCCCCTATGTGGAGAAAACAAGGTCTAAACTGTTGGAGCATTTTGCCCAAAGCCATTTAGGCTGGAAGGGAAGTTTGGACACAGATCTCTGAACCTAAGTCTAGTTACTTTTACCAGAACTGGACTATTAGTCCTACTTCATGCACATTCTCAACTCTAGGGTTTAGGTTAAAGTAGACAAAACTAACCGTGTGTGTGTGTATATGTGTGTGTGTGCGTGCGTGTTTAAGGCTCACAAAGTCTCAGAAAACATTCCCTTTTTTAGTCTGGAGTTGGCTCCGCGTCCTCCCTCCACTTGGTGGCTGGCCTTGCTGTGAGCTTTGCCGCTTGACTGCAGCAGGAAGGCGCAGTCCCTGGCCTGTGCTGAGGGTAGAAGAAGCTTAGCCCAGTGTCGTAGTTCCCTGGCGCTGCTATGACAAAGTTATAAACAGCAGACATGTGTCCCTCCCAGCTCTGGAGGCCGGGAAGCTGGAGATCAAGGTTTGGACAAATTTGTGGTCTGGTGAGGATCCACTTCCTGATTCAGGGATGCAGCCTTCTGGCTGTGCCCTCACAGGGTGGAAGGGGTAAGGCCACTCTCCTAGGCCTCTTTTATTAGGACACTAATCCCGATCACCCTTCAGAGGCCCCCACCTCCTGACACCGTCACCTTGGGACTAGGATTTTGTTTTTTGTGTTTTTTGAGACAAGGTCTCACTATTGTAATCCAGGTGGGCCTTGAACTCATGACACTCCTTATCTCAGCCTGCCAAGTTTGGGGATTACAGGTTTGTGCCAGCACACTTGGCTGTGGAGTAGAAATTTAACATATAAATTTGAGAGTAGGCAAAATGCTCCACCCTTAGCATCTTGGAAGCTGGGCCTTGATACCAGGAAAGAAAAACTTTGGGGCGCAGAGCCTGGAAAGCTGTGAGGAGACACGAGTCGGCCTGAGGAGCAGAGGGTCTTTGGGCAGACAGGGACCTGGGATGAAAGGGGTGGTGCCGCATACTCCGGAAACGCGGGCAACCTGCATGGCCTGAGGTAGGGAAGGAGGATGCTGGGTAAGGTGGAGGAGCAGAAAAATGTGGATTCTGGTTTTTCAGTTCAAACTCTGCCTCTTCTTTTTGTTGGCAACGCTGCTTCCTTAGGTTTTCAACACGAGGCAGAGGTCAAGGGCTTTAAAAACATTTCAGATCAGGCGTGGTGGCACATACCCTAACCCCAGCACTCTGGGAGGCTAAAGCAGGAGGGCTGCAAATTCAAGTCCAGCCCAGGCAACTGAGGGAGATCTGATCTCAAAATAAAAATGAAGAAGGTCTGGGTGTGCAGCTGTTTGAAGGCCCTGGGTTCAGTCCTCAGTACTGCAAAACCATTTCAGAAGAATGGGCCCTGCATGCAGGGAAGCCAGTGCTGTTCCTACACCTACTACGCCTGGTGAAATTAGTGAAGGGCTTTTTAGATGGGCTGCCAGCCTCACCGCGAGGCCACCAGAGCCGAAGGCCTGAATGGGAAGAACTGCTGCTGCATTCTCAGGAAGTAGCCCTGGGTGCTTGGGCACTGCGGGACAGGGCGCTGTCCAGCACCAACTTTGACCCTCTGCTCCCAGGCAGACTGCTGGGGGTTAATTACTTGCTTTCATCCTCTCTGAGACATCCCCAGCTGCAAGCTGTGCCTGTGCCATTACTGTATGTATCGCTATGGGAGGGGAAGACACCAAAGATACAGACTGTACACAAAAGCTTGGTTACCGCAGGAAGCTCAGCCTTCCCGCTGAAGTGACTGGCCAGAAATGTGCCTGTCTCGGTCTTGGCACTCTGCGGAGGGAGAAGTAACATTTCCCTCCTGAGAACTTGAACAGCAAGCCTGTCCTCGTGCAGATCTGAGCTCCAATTCACACTGTCAGTGTGGTCTGAAAAAGGCAAGCAGAAAATTGAGTTGGGGTTTCAGCTTCTTAGGGCTCCAGAAGTGACTGGCAGCTGCACCTGTCTGGAAGAGCTCCGCCTTGGTTCTTGCTGGCAGCTTTGTGTGACTTTAAGCCTCATCTTGGTTTGAGTGATGTTAAAATGTGAAGAAATATGTTCACTTAGACTTAGTGACATGCACTGAGGGGGTGTTGGGTACACTGGTGACCAATTCATCCAGGTTTGCTTAGAACTTTCCAGGTTTTAATCATAAAAGTTATGCTTCCAGCGGAATCCCCCAGTGCTAGGCAAGTTCAAGGCTGATCCCTCTGCCGACCAAGTCCTCTTCCTGGTTCCTCTTTTGTGCCGCATTGGGCTACACTAGTCTGAGCCCCAGAGAAACGGAGCCAACGGAATACATATGGATTTATCAGACGGGCCCACGTGAACAGAGGCTGAATAGTCCCACAGCAGCTGTTTGCAGGTTGGAGAGCCAGGGAAACTGGCAGTTGTTCAATGCAAGAAGTCAGAAATCTCAAAACGAGAGAGCTAGTCGTGCAGCCCAGCGCTGGAGAGCCCCTGAGGCAAGCCCTTGTGCAAGGCTGGACTCTGGGGCTTCCTGTCCAAGGCAGACAGCAGCAACAAAATTGAGCTCTCAGGGAAGGCTGGACGCGGGAACTAGCTTTCACTTTCTGCTTGTTTGGTCCCTCTGTACCTGCAGCAGACTGGGTGGTGCTACCTACGGGGACGGGGGAGGACCAGCAGTCACCACCGAGCTTGTGTACAGGCAGCACAACGTGGAATTTATCATGCTTGGGTGCAGAGATGTAGAGAGCAATAGGGCCATCTGCCCCAAACAAAGACAAGTGTGTCCCTT
Organism: Dinomys branickii; assembly: GCA_004027595.1. Lineage (NCBI taxonomy): Eukaryota > Metazoa > Chordata > Mammalia > Rodentia > Dinomyidae > Dinomys > Dinomys branickii. The sequence continues at coordinate 8,712 of PVLD010036593.1, forward strand.
TTATACGTGTGGGAGAAGGTGGGGGACATTAGGTGGGGAGATTATAATAAACATCTGTGGTCAAAGTTCTCTAGCAGCCTGGCCCCTCAGAGGATGCAGTCCTTGAAGTGTCCAGGGTAAGTTCTGGGGTGTCCTCAGATACCCTCAGGACCTGCAGAAAGCCTTGTCCTATCTTATGTCCTTCACAGCATGCTGTGCGGCCGAGGAGCGCCCTGCTGAGAGTTGCACTTCTGCGGGCAGGCAGGCTGGGGGCCAGGACAGTCAGGTCCCATTCGAACCTAACACTACCAAGTTCAGGACACAGTTTCTTCCCTCAGCTTGCTGGTGCACACACCAGTCTTCTCTGGAAACATCCTCACACACACCTGGAAATGCGTGTGACCAGTTTGCCAGGTAGCTCTCCATCTGGCCAAGTTTACAACCGAGCCTAACCGTCACAGAGGTCTTATTCTGTGCAGCAGTCTTATTCTGGGCAGGTTCCATTAGGTTGTGAGCACCTGTCCCTTGGGCTGAAAGCCATAAGCCACCTTGCACTCGTCCTTGAAGGACAGCGCTAGTGAGCTCTGGAGGATGGGGGAAGTTGACATTCGGACTTGAGACTCTGAACAGCTGAGTGCATTTTCTAAGAACACTAGGCCTGCACTGGGTATTCAGAGTCTTTGGGCTCCTGTGTATTGAAATCATTTTTATGCCAGGTGTGGCGCATGCCCGTAATACCAGCACTCGGGAGACTGAGGCAGGAAGATCGTTGCGAGTTCCAGGCCAGCCTCGGCATAAAGTGGCTCAAGGCCAGCCTGAACTACATAGCGAGACCCTGTCTCAAAAAGACAAAAAAAAATCACTTTAAAAAATTCTCCTCCCAGTCACGCATTCCTTCTGTGGAGGAATATGGGAGTTAACGCAGAATGTTTTGGCCTTTGTGGCTAATGGGGCCGTAACAGAGACAATGAGGCTGCCCTGAAGGGTGTTAAGGGGCTACAAGACTGTCCTCCCTGCTGAGCCTGTCATCTGAGAAGCTGCCAGGAAGGTACCAGCGACGCCTGTGGCGGGTCTGGGTGTCCGGGAACGAGAGTCCCCTTGCGCAGTTGTCTAAACCAAGTGGAAAGAGCATGAGCTCCGTCTGAGCTGCTGTTATTCTCACAGCGCTGTAATTAGCAGAAGAACATGAATTATTCCCTGGACAAAGGCCAGGAGAAGAGTTTAACGCTCTTTTTCTCGTGTGCTTTATAACCGTACTCGGAGCCGTGTTTGTTTCCATGCTCCTTCTCACAGGTTTGCCCTCCACCCCCCCGTCAGCCCCCCTAAACTTCTTTTGAGGAATCGTGTCCTCTTCCTCCTCGTGCCTGCCTCTCACAGGCTCCAGCTTATCTGTTCATTTTCCTATAAGCTGGCTAAACAGTTACCTAAAGGAAAAATGTGTTTCATTTCTGCCCACCCCAGCACAGGGAAAGAATCTCTGGAATTCCTTTATCTGTTTCAAAAGGGGTACAGCTGCCGCCACCCCTACTTGTTCTCCCCTGACCTCTCTCAGCAGCGGCTCTGAGGAATGTAGCCACACCTGGGCTGACTTCCCACACAAGAGCTGTCTGTCCCTTGGGTTCATTCAAATTCCAAGGATGATTTTTTTTTAGAAATATATTTCTGTCAGGACCACTCCTTTCCTCAGTCATCATGTGCAACCCTTCAAAACTGTCTATTCCCCACCTAAGCTTGCAGCTATGGCTCGGTGGTACAATTTGCTTAGTACATGCGATGAAGTGGGTTCAATCCTTAACACCACCAAAGATAAGTAAATGCATACTTCAGCCAAGGGTGGATTTCTTCACTCATGAGCACCAGTTATTTGAAGGCCCTTGGTATAGGGTGCTGAATGAGATAGATACATGCTCGTCTCTGTGCAGCTTACCTTCTAGGGGAAGGCAGACAACAATTTGGAAATCAGAGAAATAAAGTCCTACTAAATTATGATAATGCAATGGGAAACAGGAAGGGGGACGAGAGGCCAGGCGTGGGGGCGCACGCCTCTAATCCTAGCACTTGGGAGGCTGAGGCAGGAGGATCATTGCAAATTTGAGACCAGCCTGGGCTACAAAGTGAGCTTAAGTCCAGCGTGAGCTGCATAGTGAGACCCTGTCTGTAA
>PVLD010036594.1:0-10852 GCA_004027595.1 Dinomys branickii
AATGAAGATAACTTTATATTATACAGCATCCAGTGCAAATTCCCTACTATCTTCTCTATAATTTGGTATTTCCTTTAATGTTTTTGTGTTAACTAATGTGAAGATAACTATGTAATACAACATCCAGTTCTAATTCCCTACTATATTCTGTATAACTTTGTATTTTCTGTATTGTTTATGGCTTTTCTGGTTCGTATGTTTCCATTCTTTTGTCTTTAAAATAAAATTTAAAAAAAATTTACAGAGTAATAGGCAATTTGTATTTTGCCACAAGATTCTACATGGTCTGTCCTCCTCACCAACCACCAACTACCATCTGACCTCTTCCTACTCTCCCTGTCCTTCACTGTACTGCAGCCCTTGAGCTTCCTATTCCTTGAACACATCAACACATTTCCAACTGACCATGTATACTTGGTTCCCTCTGCCTCAAATGTTCAAGATGCGTGAATGTCAAGTCCTCTCACTTGTATTTTCGGTTTCTTTGAAGCAGGGTCTCACTACGGAATCCAGGCTGGCCTTCAACTCACTATGTAGCCCAGGCTGGTCTCACATTTGGGGTGAACCTCCTGCCTCAGCCTCCCAAGTGCTGGGGCTACAGGTATGTGCCACGAATGTGCAGCCTTCTCATTTACTTTTTTTTGGTGGGGAGGTGTGTACTGGGAATTTAACTCATGAGCTTGTGCTTGCCAGGTAGGTACTGTGCTGTTGAGCTATCTCTGGTCCCTCACTTACTTTTTTTGAGACAGGGTCTTGCTTTGCAGTTCAGACTGGCCTTGAGCTCACTTTGTAGCCCAGACTGGTCTCAAACTCACAATGATCCTCCTGCCTCAGCCTCCGGAGTGCTGGGATTACAGGCGTGCGCCACCACGCCCAGCTCCTCACTTACTTTAAAGCCTTACTCAAAGGGCACTTTTTTGGTCACTCTTGGTCACTGTCTAGCAAAGAAATACCTCCTCCCCTCTTCTGGTTTTCTTATCACTTATCCCTTACATGTTACTTATTTGTCTTGTTTATACTTTCTTTGCCCAAAATAAAACACAAGAGCAGATAGTTTTTTGTCTTTACTGATTTCTCAGCACCTAAAAAAGTACCTAATACACGAATCTCCCAGTAAAGAGTTTTCAGGTTGAATAATGTCTATAATCGCCATTGCTAATCACCTGGTTATAACCAAATCCACCAAGGACTTATTTTACAGTTCCCCTACTAATGGGCATACTGGCTATAGGCAGTCTTTCGCCACTCTAAGCAGTGGTTGAATTCAGGGATCAGTAAACTTTTTCCAAAGAGCATCAGATATTTTCTGCTTTGCAAGGTCTCTACCATAACTACCCAAGTTTGCTACTGCAGAACAAAGTAGCCACAAACAGCAATGGTTTTGGGTTGCAGCAGGCCAGATATAGCCATACTGGTGGCTGAAATTTTGGTGCATGTATATTTTCTATGTTTTCAATTTGTAGAATTACTAGATAAACTGGTATGCATATACTTATGGCTCTTGAAACATTCTGCCAAGTTGCTTTTCAAAAGGGTAATATCATGAGAAAGTTGAGCAATTGTAATACTTAACTCATTAGTGGTGGAAGTATAAATTAATATGACTTGGATAATGGTAGTATTTACTAAAGCTGGACATATATACCCTAGGATTCAATAATAAGCCAGGGTTCTTGTTTTCTGCATTAGACACCAGAAGGAACACAGCTATGCCAATAATGCCGTTTATTGATCTGAATGCTAGTCACATATATTCAATTAGTAAAAATCAATCAACTGTACACATTGATATGTTCATTTTAAGTATATTATGTTTCTTTAAAAGAAAAAAAAATTCCCATCAGCAATATGTATGATAATAACTTCCCCTCCCCCTTATCAGCAGTGGGTATTATTCCATTTTATATTATGCTAATTTGATAAGATTTGTTTCAACACCTCAGAGACTGAGAAAAGAAGACTGCAAGTTTAAGCTCAGAAATCTCAGAAAGAAAAAAAAAGGCATCTCAATGCAAGGGCCTGGTTCACTGCTCAGGACTGCCAAAAATAAAGTTTCTAAACTGCCATAGCATTTTATCGTTACCATAGAGTTTGAACTCTTCTATAATCTGTTTTTTACCTATCCCTAGAATTCTACAAGTTTTTGCAAATCATAAAAATGAATACAATGTTTAACAGGAAATACACTAAAAAGGTATTAAGGCAAATGAATAGAATGAACTTTGATCCTAAAATAACTTTTATTTACTTATTTATTTACTTTTAATCTTTTTGACAATGGATGTTGTACTACATAATGTTATCTTCGCATTTGTTACTCAGTTATAAACCAGAATAACGCAAAAACAATGAAGGAAATACACGTTTATAGAGAAGATATTGGAGAATTAACAATGGATGCTGTATTACAAAATGATGTCTTCGCTTTTGTTACCCAGTTATATAAATATGGCACGTTTGATTAATTGAACAGTTTTCTCCACCCTCATCTCCGTTGTTCTCCCACCCAGTCAGTCATCTTCCCTCCGATAATAACTACTTTTTGTTTTATTAACTTCCTCCGGCTCTCACTTTGGGAAGGCACATGGCTGCTTCAAATTGTGCTGTTACAAACATGGGTGCACTCGAATTACTATGGCACTAGGCGGAAAAGCACCCATCCTCAGAGACAGTACATAAGCAGGGAACCAGATACCGTATGGTCAGCACCCCATTGACAAGCCCTTGAGGCCCTCGGGGGGCTGGTTGTCCCTGCGGACTGCTGGACTCTGCCCCAGCAAGGCGCTCCCCAGGGGCCTGTCTAGTCTGTGGAGTCTCCCCCAAGAACTGCAAGGCTCCACCCCAACGAGGCGCTCCTAGGGGCCAGGTCGAGTCCACAAGGTCTCCCCAGTGGTCTGCTGGGCTCCGCCCCAGCGAGGCACTCCCAGGGGCCCAGTCAAGTCCGCAGGGTCACTCCCGTGCACCACCGGGCTCCACACCAGCAAGGTGCTCCTGGGGGCCTAGTGGAGTCCGCTGGGTTGCCCCAGTGGACTGCCAGGCTCCACCCCAGTGCTAAAATAATTTTAGGAAAATTCTAGGAAAAAAACCTAGTTTTTAACCAGTTGCTTCATTGATAGAACAATAAATTTATATCTTAGAGTCTACAGGAAATAAGAATATACACACATCAAGAAAAAATTCATATACCAAATATGTTCATAAGCAAAATATATTTATAGGCAGACTACTATTATAAAAACATATACTTCTCACTGAATATACTTATATTCCTTGATTATATTCAAAAGGAAAATACAAATTTAAACCATCATAATGATGCTTAGCCTTCAAAAACAGAACATTCCTTAAAAAGCTACTTTAAAGGTAGAATAGGAATAGTTTCAGTTAAATTTCACAAAAATTTTCAGTGCCTACACAAATGTGATTTTTGGTACATCAGTGAATTTAATAAGACTTGTCAGTTGGGTTGATTGATCTTTTCTTTAATTGGTGGTAAATAACTAGCTAAAAGTTACAAAACTTCAGAGCAGAAAAACTTCAGAAAATTGTCCAGGAGGTGAAAAATAACCTTAAAATTTTTTCTATGTACATTGGGTTAAAACCAGATGACAGAAAATAATTCATTTGGTAAACTGGGAATGGTGGCACACCTCAGTAATCTCAGCTACTGGGGAGGCTTCAGGGAGAAGCATCTAAAGTTCAAGGCCAGCCAGGGTAATTTAATAAAATTCTGTCACAAAATAAAATAAAATAAAAGGGCTGGGGATGTATCTCAGGACTTTGCCGAGCACATACCGGCCCTGGGTTCAATCCCAGTTATTGGGGACAGTGGGTCCTTTGGCAATTTCCAGAAATATGTGCTCAGCCACCTCTCCTTAAAATACTTTTTCCAAAAGGTAAGCTTTAGTTATAAGGGAAATCCACTCATTAAAATGCCTTGCCTTCTGAACATCTCTAATAAATAAAGTGAACTACTGGGCCATGAAAATGTTGATAAACTTGAGTAATTTAGCAAAGAATTAAAACTCCATACAATAAATATGTTGGTTTATCACTAGAAGTCAGGTAAACTAAAAAAGCTGGTAGACTGGGTAAGATCTATAACTAGGCAGGTAAGGAGTGAAAAAGAATTATAGTGATTTTAACAGAAAATAAGACATTTTCAAAAATGACACACAAAGAGAGGTCCTCATTGAAATGAAATTGTGTAAGAACAGCCAATAAAGCCTCTTAGGCTTCCAGTGAAGACCACAAGACCATGAAGACTACCAGGAGGCCTTGGGAAAGAAACTTTTGGGATCAGAATCCAAAGAAACCAAAGAGGCCTGCATGGGGATAAAGGAGAGAGATCTAAAAAAGGCCAGCCTCAGAAAACATCATAGGAGAGGATACATAAAAGCCGTAATTTTTTTCTTTATGTTGAAACACACACTCAGAAAAGGGCAGAAATAATAAGTGAACATCTTGCTGCTATTTCACAACTTTATAAACAGAACACACTTATGTAATCAGCGACAAGATCAAGAAACAGAACATTGCCCAACACTCCAGAAGCCCCCGCTTTCTCCTTTCTTGTCGCTCCTCCCCACGGGTAGCCACTACTCTGGCTGCTAGCAGAACAGATGGGTTATGAATCTTTGGGGACTTTACATATATGAAGGCATATAGTATGAGCTCTTCGGTGTCTGGCTTCTTTAGCTCAACGTGTTCCTGTGAGATCCATGCATGCTATTACATGCTGCGGTGGAGTGTCCACTCTCGCGCTCTGTTGTACACCATTGTGCCAATAGAACAAAATCTAAAACGGCAGGCATGGTAGCACACCCCTGTAATCCCAGGACTGTGGAGGCTGAGGCAGGAGGATCACCCTCTTTGAGGCCAGCCTGGGCTACCTAGTGAGATCCTACTTTAAAAAAAGAAAAAAAAACCTATCCATCCAGAGTCAGCTTAATATTGTTAAGCACACTACCAAACTCTAGTAGCTTAAAACAATTTAATTCTCACAATTCTGTAAGTTATCTAGACAGTTTCTCCCTTCTTTTACCTGGACTTGTTCATGTGGCTCCTTTTAGCTGTAAGGTCGGCCAAACTAGAAGGTCAATTAGTAAATTACAATTCGTGGACCAAATGCAGCTCACCACTTGGTTCTAAAATCAAAGTTTTATTAGAATACAATCATGCTAGTTTATTTCACACATTCTATGGCTGCTTTTGTGACACAATAGCTCAGCTAAGTAATTGTGACAGAGACCTACAACCTGGTAGACTTAACATAATTACAATTTAATCTTTCACTAGAAAAGTTCCCCAATCCCTGCAGTAAAGCATTTTATAAGGTAGTCAAAGAAAGAAAACATAAATCAAGTGCAGGTATTTTTACTTCAACAAACCAGCCTTCAAGTATAAAAACCACAGATAATCAGTTTGACACATGAAACATGACCCATGTACAAGGATTTAATGAACTTCCAACCACTAAATGATTACAGAAGCACTATCATAAGGATTTCTGTTGCTTTCTGAATATATTTAACTGCAGAATGAAGAATAATTCCAAAGTAATTCCCATTCCAATGGGGTGGACAAAACAGAAATCTTGGGGAACAAGGACTGACTGATTCGTGGCTTGACTGCACATAAAATATGGGAGTGAAAATAAAGAAGCCATAGAAGTCCCTAAATTTCTAGACTGAGAAAATAGACAGAAGGTGGTACCCATTCACAGAGCTAGGGAACACAAGAAAAGACACAGATTTGCAGAGGAAGATATTACCCCCAGTCTGGAACATACTGAATGTGAAATGTGTGTAAAATATCAAATAGATATGCCCAGCTGGTTGTTGGATACAAAGATCTGGATTTCAGGAGAGAAGCCCTGATTGGATATCGGATTCAGGAGTCATCAGAAAAGGAATGGGTGAAATGGGCAGCAAAAGAAACATGTCCTCAAAACTCACAAAAAATAACAGTAATAGCACATCCACTTAATTAAGTCACACTGATATTCTCTAGTATTCCAATTATTGAGAATTTTTTACTTTAAGCCATTTAAGAGTGTTTAAAAATAATATGAAGTGTGAGAAATAGCACAAAGCCTTGCCCAATGTAGTTATTTTTATTAGCATACACAGTTGATCAGACTGCTCTGTATTTGGGCCTGTGACAAATGGCCAATAGAATAAAAAAGCCCTAAGACTTGGCATGCTAAGGAGATACAGCGCAGCTTCGGCAGTCCCAGCGGCCCCACAGTGCTCACCAAGCTGCTCCTGCACCTTCCCAGACCACTGCAGCAAGCCCTTGCTCCACAGCAGTCATGCGCAACCAAAAGGCGAGGGTCAGATATGCAGCCGAGAGGAGAGGTGCAAAGGGTATGGTGGGGAATGCCACAGGGTGCTGGAGAAAATGCTATTCAAGTGATATAAAAAATAACAGATGGACTCTGCAGTACTATCAAGAAGTTTGACAAAAAGTACAACTGCACCTGGCATTGCAGCCTGGGGGGTAATTTTGGTAGTTACATTATCACAGGAAGCCAAACACTTCATGTACTTTTACCTCGGCAAGGTGGCCACTGTTCTATTCAAATGTGTGTAAAAGCCTGGATTGAGCCACATACCCAGCGATCCATTCAAAAATAAGGATTACGTTCTAAATTCCCCTCACCAGACAAATCTTCAGCTTTGGTGAGGAAACATCTCAATGTGTAAATCTTTATTGTTTTACACAGGTTATTATCTGTACCAGTTTGTTGTGGTTATAAAATAATCAGCAAAACAGCTTATTTTTGTATTTATTTTGTATTTTGTATTTCTATTTCCTATTTTTCTGCCCTATTTGTTTTCTTCCCTCTCTCAAATTCATTCCTTTCAATCTATTGGCCAGGTGTGGCAGCACACACCTATAATCCAAGCACTCTTGTCTGGGAAGCTGAGGCAGAAGGATCAGAAATTTGAGCACAAAGCCAGGCATGGTGGCGCATGCCTGTAATCCCAGCACTCAGGAGGCTGAGGCAGGAGGACAGTTGCACGTGTAAGACCAGCCTGGGCTACAAAGTAAGCTCAAGACTAGCCTGAGCTTCATATGAGACCCTGTCTCAAAAAGGAAAAAAAAAAAAAAAAAAAAAAAAAAAAAAAAAATTTTGAGCATAGCCTGGGGCAACTTAGTGAAATCTTGGCTCAAAATTTTTAGAAGGGAGGGTGTAGCTTATAGACACACACACACACACACACACACACACACACACACACACACACACATATATAACTGAAGATGGGGAGGGCACTTAAGATAAAACCTATGCAATGAAGCATATGCATAGTGAACGACTAGAGGGGTAGGCTGTGTTATGGGCTGAATTGTTTACTCCCCCAATTCATCTGTTCAAGTCCTAACCCCAGCGCCTCAGAAAGTGATTTACCTTTTGGAGGTATGGCCTTTAAAAGTGGTAATTACAGTAAAGTGCAGTGGTCCTCGTGGGCCCTAATCCTTACAATGAGAGATGTCCTTCTAAGAGGAAGTAACGACACAGGAAGAGACAGAACCATGTGAAGGTAGAGGGAGGAGACAGCATCTCTTCAAGGGGACCTCAGAACCCAACACTGCCAAAACCTTGACTACATTCTTCTAGCTTCTCTATTATCAGAAAATAAAATTTTGTTCTTTAAGCAACCCAGTATATTTTGTTATGGGACCCACAGCAAGTTAATTCAGGCCAGGAGGAAGTGCCCTAGCTAGGTAAGAACTCACAAATGTTGTTAACTCTGCCCTACATATATTAACTCCCCTAACATTCAAGGGTTTTTGAAAGGTGGTGCTTACTCCTTAAATGATGCAATGATAAAACCTAAAACTCAGGCTGAAAATGGTGGCACACACCTATAATGCCAGCACTCAGGAAGGTTAGGCAGGAGGATCAACATGAGTCTGAGGCCAGCCTAGGATACACAGTGAGTTTAAGGCCAGCCTGAACCACATAACAAGACCCCATCTCAAAAACCAAAACAAACCCCTAAAAATCATATTTACTAGGGAAAATATTTATTTAAAAAATGAAGGGACACAATATTTGCAATTAGAAAATATTATAGTAGTGTTAGCTTCAAGGAAAACCACTAACAAGAACCCAACCAAGATGTATCGTGTGCCTGAAGTCTAAGTTAACCAAAAGGTAAATGAGTAACTTCCCAGTCAATACACGTGCCAGAGTGGTCCATGTATCCCACAATCTCCTCTGCCTACTTGACCTTGCTGTATTTCTACCCTCCCCTAAGCTTGTGCATCTGAGGATGAGAGAGTCTTAAGTGGGGGTAAAGTGGCTGTAGAATCAAAGAAGCTGGGAGACAGGACAAAGGGCAGTGGGTAGGCACGTCAGACCACACAGCACTCTGCAGGCCCCAGAGAGGGCTCGGATCTTCCTGGGTGGGCACAAAGCATACAGAAGTTTCTTTGGTTTTGGGGGAGAGTACTGGAAATTGAACTCAGGACCTCACACTTGCCAGGCAAGCACTGGGCCACTGAGCTACATCCCCAGCCCCAGACTACAGTGTTTCGAACAGGGCAATGATCAGATTCCACACTAAAAAGCTCCCTCTGAGCCTGACATGGTGGTGCACACCTGTCCCTGGTAGGTAAGGCAGGAGTGCTCTAAATTCAAGCCCAGCCTGGGCAATTTAGTGACACAGAGAAGCCCTGTGTCAAGATAAAATAAAAATGGGCTAGGGATGTAGTTCAGTGTTAAGACCCTGAGCTCAATTTTCAGCACTAACAAATAAATACACACATACACAAGCTTCCTCTAAAGCCCGGCATGGTGGCACACATCTGTAATCCTGCACTTGTACAGCTGGGGCAGCAGGACTACAAGTTTGAGGCCAGCCTGACTACACAGTAAAACGCTCTCTCAAAAACAGTCATCACAGATTTTAAAAACTCAATCTAATCAAAGAAGGAAAAGTAATGGAAGTAACTTTGGATACTTCTCTGGAATTAAAATGTGTGTGTTTTCTTTTAATGTTTTAACCAATAGAACCCTTGCTGATTAACAAAAGTGTTTAGGCACCAAATGAAGGTATATGATTGGGCTTTGGTGGAATTCAGGGTATTCTTTTTTTTTTTTTTTTTTTTTGAGACAGGGTTTCACTGTGTAGTTTAGACTGGCCTTGAACTCACTATGTAGCCCAGGCTGGCCTCAAACTCACAGAGATCTTCCTGCCTCAGCCTCCCACGTGCTGAAACTACGGGAGTGCATCACCACTCTCAGCTCCTTTTTTTGAAATAATAGTAAGTAATTACTAGCAACTTCCTACATATTATTATTTATCCTGCATCTAGAGCAACACAGGCTACAAATACTGAAAGAGCAATATACAAAAGAAAGCCATTCTCTAATTGTTTTATGTTTCTAGACCAGCCAAAGTTCAGGAAGATCAGAAGGAAAAAAGCCAGAGGGAAAATGCATCACTTTATGGTGAAATTTTCAATGTTTTGAAAAGTTTCTTAAATATGTTAAGGTCTTCTTAAAGTTTTTAAGTTACTTTTCACTTCTTCCTTTGTGAGGTTACCTCCCTTTCAGTATAAAGATATCACTGATGTCCCTACCGCAGCCCTTTGCTTTCCACATCACTTACAAGTGTGACCAAGTGCTTCTGAACTATATCCTCTGTCACTAAAACTATTAGCATCACCACTATGAAGCAGTGAAAAAAGGCCCTCCAACTGTGTAAGACTGCAAAACAAACTTGAAGACTGCTGCATAATTTGCCTTTCTCCAGAAAAGCCTATTAAACTTTGTTGGCAGTGGCTACAAAATACCAAAATTTGCATTTCCAGTACTTTTGCTTTCTTGACCTTTATTTAAATTTGAGACTAAGCTTTACCAAACAACAGAATTTACACAGTAACTAGCCAACCACAGTCCTCATTATGGAATCTATGCAGTGCATTTGTTACCTAGGAAACCGGCCAGAGCACAGAGAGAGTGCAATTCAGTCTAGCAAAAGAATTCTCCAATCATGCTGGTAAATAAAGTCTATAAATCAACTAATCAGAACCAAAGTCAAGAAGCATCACGTAAGAGTTAAGCTCTATGGAAACTTTTTTAAAGGGGAAAAAAAAAAAGAAACCTATGGGGCTTCTTCGGTAGAACTCTAAAGTAAACATTGTGAGCAGGTTTCTTTACAAACACAAACTGTCATAAAATAAAACTGTTCAAAATAAATGGCTTCTCTCCAATCTTCAGCTTCTCTATTTTTGACAGTATTTAAGAGAAAAAGCTTCTTTGGAGCCAGCCTCATACATCTGGCACCAGAATATTAATCCAAGAATGAATTCTGTGTTTTCAGCAAGCAGCATGGGCTGTGCTGGTCTTAAACAATACCAGATGATATAAGGGCTGGACTGAGAGGTTACTGTTCACACCTCTCATAGTCCGACCTGCTTCCCCAGCAGGCTACAGAAACCTGTGTGAAGTAGGACTTCAAAGTCACAAACGAATTATAAAAACTAAATTTGTTATTTCCAACTTTCCATTTCATTATTATTAATACTAACACATCGTTTGAGGGTTCCTGTTGACATAACCTGGCCATTTTACCTTTCCTTTAATGATGCTATGTTGGTAATTAATGAAGAGGAAAATGCTAGGAAAGTCTATAGCTTTTATTTTTTTTTTAATTTTATTTTAAAGACAAAAGAATGGAGACATATGAACCAGAAAAGCCATAAACAATACAGAAAATACAAAGTTATACAGAATATAGTAGGGAATTAGAACTGGATGTTGTATTACATAGTTATCTTCACATTAGTTAACACAAAAACATTAAAGGAAATACCAAATTATAGATAAGATAGT
>PVLD010036595.1:0-10876 GCA_004027595.1 Dinomys branickii
GACGACAGGGTGGAGCCGGGCGGTCCCTGTGAGCATATGTGCTTTCCCACCTCCAACCATGGCAGTTTGTATACACCCCTGTATGTTATAGTATAGTCTGAGGCAGCTATATCTCTTCCCAAGGTGAGAGTCCAAGGATATAGATAAACCCAGGAGTACAGTTATTATCACAGGGAAGATAACTGATTGAGTGGTAGGGAAACGGAGATGAGGGAGGAGAAAAAATGAACTGATCAAAAGGGCCATCACCTGTGTAACCTGAGTAACAAAGATGAAGGTAACATTATGTAGGAGAGCATCCAGAGCTAATTCCCTTCTATCTTCTCTATAATTCTGTATTTCCTCAGTCGTTTTTGTACTAGCAGAAAAGAAGATAAGTTTATATTATACAGCATCCAGTGCAAATTCCCTACTATCTTATCTATAATTTAGTATTTCCTTTAATGTTTTTGTGTTAACTAATGTGAAGATAACTATGTAATACAACATCCAGTTCTAATTCCGTACTATATTCTGTATAACTTTGTATTTTCTGTATTGTTTATGGCTTTTCTGGTTCATATGTCTCCATTCTTTTGTCTTTAAAATAAAATTAAAGAAAAAAAAAAAAAGCAAAAGCAGTATCTCCTTGCCTGTCCAGTCTTTCTCTTGGAAACCACCACTTTTCTCCTCGATAGTGTACTCTTTTAGATAAAATTTCATCTTTTCTTTTACATTATTTGTCAATTGTTGAAGTTATTTTTTAACACCCATGATGCTGGTCCTTTGTACATTGTCTCACATGACACTAAGAATGGGAAATATAGGAAAACTAGCAATAAATAACATTTATTTACCTATTTATATGTCCTTTTAAATTATAAATCTAATAAGTAGGTTTGTGAGCAAAACATAACCCCATGTAGCAGGCATGACATGACCAGCACCAATGGAACAGAGGCCCTGACAAATCTGAGACCTGGAACTCCACATTTCCTGTGAGCAGCATGTTGTCAGGAACCTGAATAGCATTTCAGTGACTACGCATCAGACATACAGCGGCATATAGGAAACATGGAGTCAGAAAACAGAAGTCAGACAGAGAGTATTTGTAAAAACTGGCCACCCAAGAAATAAAATTTAGAAAGGTTCAGAAATGGAGGCAGGGGCCAGGAAGAAGAAAAGAAAGGGATGAAATGAATTAGCATGTGTTATGTACCTGTACCAGCTTTCCACAATGAATACAATTATTACATATTGCAAACATGTAGTAATAAAAAATAAAAAAGAAACTGAGCAGCAAAAACAGAATGCTTAGAGAGGTTAGAGAATCCAGCATTAAAAGGTCTGGCAAACAGTCAAAAATTGAAGACATCTAGTAAGGTGGTGACCTAGACAGTTTTCCAGAGTTTGAGTTAAAACTCATGGTTTCCAACTTCTAAAACAAGGACCTAAGTTTAGGAAAATAAAGAAACATTAAAGTAAGTAACCCAAGCTGGAATATAAAATAGGTTATAATTTGAAGACAGTAAAAACCTAAAAGTTACAAAAGTAATCATTTCAAGAATATGAACATTTTAAAAACAATACACTGAAAAATTTTACAGATAAGAATAATTCATAATGTCCTTTTTCATAAAAAAAAATTTAGGGTGGAAATGGAATTAGTTTGCAGTCCCCTTTCTCTGTCACACTTTGGCTCTATGAGGTGCTGATATAAGCACTGCTGAGGCAATCCAGGTTTGCGTATCCAGAGGCACCACTGCAGGACAAGACTGGCTTGATTCAGTGCTGGGGCAGAGGCGCATGTCTAGCGGTGGTGACAGGGCACTCACCGGCATGAGTGGAGACCAGAAAAGGTACAACTCTGCCCCACCGCAGTCCCGCCTGTGGTCTAAGGGAAACATCCAAAACTTTGAAAGGAAGAATTTAAAAAGGAGAAAGCTACAGGGTGGCTGGGCAAGCTTCAGCTGTCTCTCCTTAACTCCACTGATTTTTCCTTTCTTCCTTCTCATGCACTTGTACACTGTTCCTTTTTTAACATTGCAATCTTCAGCTGCTTTTTTACTTTAAGATAATGCAGCAACCCTAAAAAGCATTTTCAGTTGTGTGCTTGTTCTTTCTCCGCTTCCTCATCTGCTCTTCTGTACGCATCTGTGACTTCATGTGCACAGCAGATATGACTTTTGTACTCTATGATCTGTTCTTTCTACACCTATTCTTAGTCTCTCATTACCAGCTTAGTTAACGTGAAAATTGTTAGTTAACTTGTCTAATACACAATTGTGTTATTTTAAAAGAGTTAGTAGTTATACAACTTCGATCATAAAAATTTGTATGAACATCTAATACTGGACCCTAAGAGGAATCTATTCTTTTTTTTTTTTTTTTTTTTTTTTTTTTTTTTTTTTTTTTTTTTTTTTTTTTTTTTTTTTTTTTTTTTTTTTTTTTTTTTTTTTGCGGTACTGGGGATTGAACTCAGGACCCTGTGCTTGCTAGGCAGGCGCTTATTCCACTGAGCTATATCCCCAGCCCCTGAGGAATCTATTCTTACCTATATTTCTCTACTGAAACTGAAATCCTTTTCTAACTTCTCTTGCAAAAATGGGTGTAATGTATCCCTGTGGACTTGCAGAGTCAAACACCACCATTTCCTTCAAATATCAAACTCATTTTTGCTGTTAGAATTATGAGGTTTTTGTGTCTTCACTAAGGAGAATGGTCAGTAGTTTTCTTTTCTGCTACATACTGTTTGCTTTGGAGATCAGAGTGAGGCCGCCTTTCAGGAATGAGTTTGGCAGTGCCCCTTCTTTTCTATTTGATGAAAGAATTTGATGAGGGCCAGGGCTATACCTCAGTGACATAAGCACCTGCCTGGCAAGCACAAGGTCCTGAGTTCGGTTTCTGGTACCATGCACACAAAACACTTTGATGAATCTTGGTGTTCAATCTTTCTGAAGCTGTGATAGAATTCTACTTTAAGTGTATCAGGTCTTAGATTTATCTTAGTTCATGGGTTTTCTATTACTGTTTTTATTTCTTTGCCTATTTTTGGCCTATTTATGGTTTGTACATCTTCGTTCAGTGTGGTAATTTACATGTGTCTAGGAATTCATTTCTTCTAGATTGTCCAATATACTATTTTTGAAATACTTTCTTATAATCATCTGGATTTTGGCAGTAACCAGTTTTCTTTCACCTTTTCCTTTTCTTATTGTATTGGTATTGATTTTTCTTTACCTCTTTTGGTCAATTTGGCTAAGTGTTTATAAACTTGCTTTGTTCTTTCAAAGAAGCAGTGCTTTGGTTGCTTTCTATCGCTTTAGTCTCTGTTTTATTATTTCCTACTTTGATCACTGTATTTTTTTTTCCTTTTACTAGTTTTAGGTTTGTATTTTTTGAGGGTTTGTTTGTTTGTTTTAAGACCTTGAGATTGGTCATGATGATATGTTTTTGAGATCATTATATTCTTTTAGCGTGTGCATCCATAGCTACATCCTTCTGTCTTAGACCTGTATACATTTGGCCAATAGGTTTTCATAATGAACATAGGTGCGAAATCTTCAAAAAAAATACTGCCAAACAGAATGCAACAGATCATTAAAAATATGGCCAAGTCAACTTCATCTGAGGAATTCAAGGATGGCTCAAAATATGAAAATCAATAAATGTCTTAGGTCACATAGAGAAGAGAGGAAAAACTCATGTGATCATATCAATAAACACAGAAAAATCCTTTCACAAAACCTAACATCTACTCATCATAAAATCCCTGTCAAAAATAGTTATAGAAGGACTTCACATTTGCCATTTATAACAAATCCACAGGCAATATCATATCAAAAGTAGGGAAATCAGAAAGCTTTCCCTCTAAAGTTAGGCACAACGTTGCCCACTTTCACCACGACTGTTCAGCAGAGTCTTCACAGTTTTAGCCAGAGCAATCAAAGAAAGAGAAAGAAACAAAAAGGACTCAAAAAAGAAAGAAAACATGGGACTATCCCTATTTGCAGATGACATGCTCCTTTCATAGAAGACCTCTAAGATCTCAGACTAATAAAAATAAAATGAAATATCAGATACAAAATCAACATACAATAATTAAGGTACTGGTTCCTTATACCAGTAGTGAATCCACTGAAGAAATCAAGAAGATAATCCCATTCAAAATACCTTAAATATTTAATACATAGTAATTAACCAACAAAGTAAAAGTCCTGTATGATAAAAAACTAAAGTAAAATAAAATATTAAAAAGAATATTAGAAAATATAAAGACAACCATGGATCCTACTCAGGCAGAATGAATATTGTGGAGAAGGTCATATTATATATACTGGCATGTAGGTGTACTGCATTCTGAGTGAACCATACCAACAACAGAGAAGGAAGGAAGGGATTAGAGATTTTTTAATTATAGAAAGAAAATAATGCAAACAAAGTTTTGTAAATGGGGACAAGAAAAAAGGGTTGAAGAGAGAGGAAGGGGAAGGGGAAAAAGAATTAAGTTATATCACATACAGATACAAATTCCCTGTGATGAATGTGATCTTTATGTATGGGAAAGATTTACCAATATAATTAATGTAAAACAACATTTCTCACAGCACTAGAAATTTTTTTTTTTAAATTATGTGCAATCAGAAGAGATCCAGAATACCAAACTATCCTGGGCAACAAGAACAAAGAAAGTAACATCACAACCCTACATTTTAAATTGTATTGTAAAGTACACTGATAAAAACAGTACGGTACTGGCACAAAAGCAGACATAGATCAATGACAGAACTGATAATGCAAAAAGAAGCACAGGTACTTTCACCCATCTGATCTTCAACAAAGAGACTAAAAACATACTCTATAGAAAAGATAACCTCTAACAAAAAAAATGTGCTGGAAAATCTCTCAATCCAGATGCAAAGGAAAAATTACATCTAGCACCTTGTGCTAAAGTCAAATAAAGCTGTATCAAAGGCTTAAATAGAAAAACTGTATTTGCTAAAAGGTTGAACAAGTCCAAATTTTGGAGACACAAGCATAGGTAAAAAATTTCTGAAAGAAATTCCAGTTACACAAGAAATAACACCAAGAATCAACCAATAGGTTTATAAAAATTAAAAAATCTTCTGAATGGCAAAGGAAACAAACAACAGAGAGAAGAAACAACTCACAAAGTGAGAAAAAAATAATTTGTTACTTCTCAGACAGAGGACGAATGTCTAGAACATGAAAGAACTCAAAACTTTAGACTTTCCAAAGTAAAGACTCAGGGGTAACCCAACCCAGGCCCCATTCTGTCCCTCTTTTGGACAGAGGCCTTCCTTCCCTCAATAAATATATTCTGCTCTAAAAAAAAAAACAAAAACAAACCAAAGAGCCAGTCACAAATGGGAAGTTGAAGTTAATATATAATTCTCAAAAGAAGAGCCCAAATGGCTAATTCAAACATGAAAGAACATTTGGTCATTAAAGGAAAGCAAATCAAAACAGCACTGAGGTTCCATCTTACACTAGTAAAATGTGGCTTTTATCAAAACCTAAGGAATCTAATGCTGGAGAGTCTGGGCGTGTAGGGAGCTCTTCTACTTTGTTGGTGGGACTGTGAACTTGTACGGACACTATTGAAATCAGCACGAAGATTCCCTAAAAAGCCGAAAAAGGGAATTCCATTTGACGCTTCTATATCTCTTCTGGGTACATTCCTGGAAGAGCAGGAGACAGCATTTCACAATGGCACGTGCATACTCATGTACATAACAGCACAGCTCGTAGTAACCAGACATTGGAAATGGCTCATCCACCCATCAAGAGACGAATACACAAAGAAAACATTTTACATAATATCTATATGCTTATATATATTCAGCAAAGAGAAGGATAAATTTGAATTATCTATAGTAACATGGAGGTAACTTGACTTGTAATAAGTGACATAAATCAGATATAAAAACCTAAGTATATCATAGGTTTTCTTATATGAGAAATCCAATGTGTAAATTACTTAAAGAGAAAAATTTGAAGACAGTTGATAGGAAGCAGGGAGGTGCATTTAGAGAGCTGGGAACCCTTTCTATTGAGTGAAATAGGACCTGACTGCAGAAGCATTTGAGGCTAGAAATGTCTGCACACTAATATCCCACAGTGCATCATGCATCACGTATCACAATCGTGTTAGTAAAAACTAAATTTGAAAAGTTGTGATAGATATTTGAACCTCGTCTGAAACAAAGAACCTGACTTACTTCCATCCAGTACGGCCCTTCTACAGGCTCCCTCATCTAAATAAATGCCTTTTATGGCCCATCATATAGGAAAACAACAACTCTCTCCCATCCTGCCACTTCCAGTATTTCTACATACAGAATGGAATATGAAATATTTTCCAGTTATTCACTCCTATTCCAAGTAAGAGAATTCTTTCCTCAGGTAGGAATATGCTTATCTGTTCCAGTAAAGTCATACAGAATCATCTAAGTTATTTGAACAATAAAGTGAGACTGGGTGTGCTTGTATCTTAGAGCAAAAATTTTCTCTTCTTTTAAAATTTATATTTTTATTGCAGTCCTGAGCGTTGAACCAGGACTTTCACAATGAGGTATATGCTTGGAACTTTTACATTTTCTTTTGCTTTGTTTTGAAATAGGATCTGGCTAATTTGCTAAGTTGCTCAGCCTGAGCTCGAACTTGTGATGTTTCTATCTAGTCCTCCAATAGTGCTGAAATTACAGGCCTGAGCCACCACATATAGGTGAGAACAATAATTTTAAAAGCACCATGTGCATTTGTTCAGCCTCTCATGCTTTTGGTTATGCTATGGTGGTGTCTGGTCCCAGATCAGGGTAATTTCTTAGTTGACATTCCAAAATGAATAAAATATCTGCAGAACAACCATAGCCAGAATAGAGCCACATCAGATCTTCTGGGTGAGCAGGAGGTGAAGCGACGTGAGGTGATGTGAGGTGCAGTACGAGGTGAAATGGTGACACAACCCCACTGATGGCCACAGTGTAACCGGCCAGGCAGAGCTGCCCATGGGGAACGCTGGTGGTTCTTATTTTGTTTGTTGTATTCTTCACAAAGTGGAAGTGTCATGAGAATAAACATTTGGTGTGTTCTGTTTCTCCGTTAACACTAGAACCTAGAAGAAGGCCCAACATTTGATTGGTCCTCAGTGATTATTTGCATATTGATTGAATAAATAAGTGGATACACTTGCTTCTGACTGATACAACAGCATTAAATTAGAGTTATTATAAGTACCATAGCTTTTTAAACTGAATAGTTTTCATAATAGAGAACTGAGCTTCAAATGTAGTGTGTGATTCATACCAATTTTCTGAATATAATTCAATTGGTATTTACCATCAGTGTCAGAGGATAAGGAATTTTAAACATGTTTTTGAACTATTAATGACTCTAAAGCAGTGCGAAATTTAATCTCTTTACAGATAGTGAAATATATACTGTAATTGACTCAAGCTATCTACTGATGATTTGAATACTAATAAGTCCCCTGTAGACATCTATTCGAGAGATCAGGAACTCTCAGTCTTATTAGACACTAACAATTAAGACGAAATTTGATTCACCAAATCAACAAAGGTGTTCTGAGTGCTTATTTTATTCAGGCACCATGCAAGGTGATGTGAACATAATTAAAAAGGTGATTATAAATGCACATATGCTATATTAAATTAGAAGGCATAAAATAAAGTAAAATACATCAATATATTTGAACTATTATATGCAGTAGAACCTTTCTTTTGGTTCACGAATTACCCTGATTTTTTATAGCACTCAAAGGTTTTTATCACAAGAATAATCAGGGGAAAATATTGCAAAATAATAGAAGTGTAAATTCTAAATGCTGGTCGTGATGGCATCGAGAGCAGAAGTGAAGGGAAAGCAGCGCATCAATCGACCGTGCTTGTGCGCCGGCTCACTGCCCCGTTACCGCCGCGGGCTTTACAGAGTGAGGCTGTTTCCTGAACACACGATGAACATTGCAGATACTAACAGTATAGAGATTAAGGGATCACGGTGGAAGTTCGTGGCGTGGTTGTACCAGTATGGTCACCCAGCATTGAAAAAAATATTTTGTTGAATCATTCCAATTAATTCTTTCTTATTAATCAAATGTATTGGTGCACTTTAAGTAAGTGAGATGATCACTTTCGTTCGAGGGGCTTGCACCTGTCTGTGATCTGTCTCAGGTCCTCGTTCTGCCCACTCCCTTGTGTCCCGGCCCCCCGTCTCAGTACAGAACGGTGTTTCCGCCTCTTTACTCTTCTCATTCTTTTCCCTCCCTTCCTTCCCCTCCCCCTCTCTAGCTCCCTCCCCAGCAGAGCGTTTTCTCCCCATTTCATACCATCTAGTATACTTCTGGTCCTTATTTACACCTTTGGTTTCTCACACCCGAGAAACAGTGTGATATTTACAAAAGTATGTTCTATTTATTTCCCTTAAGAGTATGGTCTCAGGGCCCATCCACTATTTACAAGGATGTAATTCATTCATTCACCATGGGCTCTTTGAGCTAGTTACTTCATGGTAACTTGGAAGATTTATTTGCTAAGATGATACAGAATGGTTTCTTACCCCAGCAACCATCCAAACATCAACTTCTTCAGAGCATATTATTAGAAAATAGTGCAAAACTTATAAATAATAGTCATTCAAGAGTAAATTACCTAATTCCAAGCAGTGGAAAGTGGACAATATTATTTTCTAATGAGGAGAGAGCCGTTCAAAAACTGACATGCCTTGGTAGACTGATTCTTTCAGAGACAGTCGAAGGTTTAAGGTAACCAAAACCCCTAGTTCTGTCACAACATCCCCAATGAAACTAATTTCCTTGTCAGTTTGCTCACGCAAATGCTATGATAAAGGAAAGTTTGTGCTAATATTGATTGGAGAGTTTTTGTACCCAAATCTTGTACTCTGATCAACTACTTTAAATGTAACAACATACAATTTATTAACTGTTGTTATTCTCCTGTAATTTTGTTATGAAATTCTATTTTAACTTTTTATATAAAAAAAGCTTGGGAAATACTGCTTTAGAAAGTTGTGCTCAGTTATCAGCACAGTGAATGGTTTGTGTTAGAAAGTCACATCTTGTCAGGTGAGCATATGAAAAATCTTCCCCTAACTTACGGAAAAGCCTTTGGATAAGCAGCAGAATCTATGACAGTCCAATAGGCGCCCAAGGGCCGGGCCCCGTGTCTGCGTAGGCTTGTGTCTCTGAATTCCTGGAACTTATTTTCTTTCTCTTTTCTAGTCTTCTCTAACTTCAAACTTTAAACTTCAGGTTTTCTACAGTGAGGGTTCTGTCTCTCACGGTTTTATATACTTCCAAAATATGTACACAACAACCTTGACTGTTTATATTGGAATATATTAATACAGTTTTTCAAATTCTATTTAATGCTTCTATATTCTTTCTCTCTCGCCCTCCCACTCTTCTCTCTCTCTCACTATATATATATATATATATATATATATATATATATACACACACACACACACACACACACATATATATAAAATTTACTCCCCAGGATACAATTTCAAATGTGTTCCATTAAGCTACTTAAAACATGTTTTTATCCCTATGAGAACTTTAGAACACTTACATGTCTTAGTATAACTTAATATAGCTATGACATTTTATTTTGGCTGTATCATGCAGTGGTTTTTGGGTTTATTTAAGCATATGCAGCCTTTCTGCTGGTTTTCCCTTTAGCACTATACAGCATTACTAGGAGTAACACCCAGTGAAATACTTCTACATATGAATATTGAGTTAACTAAAACTTGCAAGTATTTTAGTTATCAGAGCATTCCTATCAAGAATCAATGTAACCACATGAGATTTCCATGTGACACTGATACACAGAACCTAAAATTTCTGTTGACATAGAAAGCGGCCAGAGTAGCCATCCTGTAATAGTTAGCCATTGCTACATTAAAAAAAAAAACAAAAAAAACCCAAAGGTGAAATTTTTAAAATATCAATTTATTAACTCCTCATCATTTCAAGATAATAGTTTTGTTATAGGCAGCTGAGTTAGATAGAAATATTATAGGCAGTCAGACAGGGCCAGGCCCTCGAAGGAGCCAGCACACCTGAAGGATCCAGCAGACCTGTGGGCCAGACCTCAAGACAAAAGGTTCTCAACAGTTTGAGGTGTATCATTAGGTTATTTATTTGCTCTCTTTCTATTTTCTTTTTATATGATTTCATTGCTATAAACTTCCCTCTGAGGACTGCTTTCATTGCATCCCACAGATTCCGATAGGTTGTACTTGCGTTTTCATTTATTTGTAGGTAATTTTTAATTTCTTCTTTAACTTCTTGTGTGACCCATTGGTCATTCAGTAGGTTGTTGTCTAATTTCCACGTGTTTATGTGGTTTTTGGAGTTCTCTTTGTCATTAATTTCCAATTTTATTGCACTGTGGTCCGATAATATGCATGGGATAATTTGAATTCTTTTGCATTTAGGTAGATATGTTCTATGGGCTAGAATGTGGTCTATTTTGGAGAAGCACCCATGTGCATCTGAGAAAAATGTGTATTCTGATGTTGTGGGGTGGAACACTCTATATATATCTACTAAGTCCATTTGTTCACACTTTTGGTTCAGGTCTGTTATTTCTTTGCTGAGTTTCTGTCTGCTTGACCTGTCTCTTTGCATCAGAGGGGTGTTTAGGTCCCCTATTACAATAGTGTTATTAGTTATTTGATTTTTTACATCTGTCAAGATTTGCCTTGTAAAGTTAGGTGCTCCATGGTTTGGTGCATAAATGTTTAGGATTGTTACCTCTTCCTCTTGTAGCTTTCCCCTAACTAGTATGTAGTGGCCTTCTTTATCTCTTTTGATTGTTTTTGGTTT
>PVLD010036596.1:0-10854 GCA_004027595.1 Dinomys branickii
TCACCCCAGACTACTGATGCGAGCAACAAGAGTGTCTCCATACTGCTTGCATATATGAACGTTATATGAACCCATGGTGACCGGGTGGGCAGCGGAGAGAGAACCTCCCGGAGGAATGCCACTCAGACATGGCAATATAGCAACATGTGAAGGACAGAGAGGAGGGAGGTGGATATCCTGAACTCGGGAGGGATCTGAGGTAGGAAGTGAAACCCTCGGAAAGTCTAAGCAGAACCTCCTCTGGAGGAGGGGATCGCAAATCTGACATGGTGCAGTTGGAGGGAGACGAGATAGAGAGGGAGGAGGTTGCCGCTCCAAGCACACCCCTGGCCCACGCCCTCGTCTCGGCATTCGTAGCTTCAGCTTTGGAGACCCATTGCCCAGCTGCAAGGGGTGGGGAACGGTAATGCTGGAGCCACATGGTCTGGACCTGCCCCCACCCATAGCATGACGACAGGGTGGAGCCGGGCGGTCCGCTGTGAGCATATGTGCTTTCCCACCTCCAACCATGGCAGTTTGTATACACCCCTGTATGTTATAGTATAGTCTGAAAAGTAAACAATTTTAAAGGACAAAATGTGTCAATAAATAACACCGTAAATAAAAGAAACTTTGATACAACTCTAATATCTAACTTCTATGCCTTCATTTCAATCTCTTAATTAACATAATATTTTACCAAAATATATAACATTTGAGAAAAATAGATTTGCTCTTTTTTATACAATGGACAAGAAACAATGAACAGAGAAGCAGACAGTGAGAAACTGTATCAAGGTCCTTGGATAATCTACAAGATCACTATCCTCTTACGGAGGTTGACTTGGTACTCTGAATTGGACTATGAAATCTAACATATTTTTGGTTTTTCTTTTTTTTAAAGAAGCTCAAACATTTTGCCTTGTGCTCTCCATTTTCCTGTAAAGTATGGCAATGGTTTAATGTTTATATATGAGCAAACTTTACATTGTAATCCTAGAAGGTTATGGAAATCTTGGTTTATCCATCACATAACTTTCATTTGCCCGTAGGTGGCTTTTCCTGTCTACAGTCATCAATTCTAAGTAGCCCACTACTTCCAGGTGGATGAAAACTTGTATTTCGCTGATCTCTAGCTTCGCCTGTGTACCCGTCTCCCAAACAAGAGGATGTGCAGGTACACAGTGAAGTATTCATGTTGAAACAACTAATTCAGAATTTTGACATTTGCAACACTAAAATTTCAACTTCCTGGAAATATGGGGCGTTGAGGCAGAAGTAGGAAAAATGAGGAGGAGTGGATAACTCTGGGTGGAGATAGGAGCCGCCCACGGGAACTGTCAGTAATAGGTTGGGGAGGGTATTTCCTGCTTCTACTTTTGCCTTTCCTTCAGCTTCCTTTGTCTATAAGATTGAGTTTTGAAATAGCATGAAGAACTGTTTGCTACAGTTTTATTGTGAGTTTTGCTCACTCAGGTGAATCTTCTAATCCAAAATAAATTTTCTGGCTTTTATTAATTTTAAGCAGTATAATTCTTAAAGCCAAGCATGCCATCATACTGTCAAAAGACATTAGCTTAACTTGAAATGTACTTAAGTAAATGTTGTTCCAGTGATGAATTCTGCAATTTTTTTGTTTGTTTTTTTTCAGGGGTGCCTGTGAGTGTGTGTGTGTGTGTGTGTGTGTGTGTGTGTGTGTGTGATGAGCAATTACCATGTTACTTTTGGTTTAGTGGAGCTGCTGTCTGGAATATGAGCTGTTTTCATCGTGCATGTGTGGACTTCTATAAAGAAGAGGCAGATAAACACCACCCAGAAAATCAGTGACAATAGCATCTCAGGGCTTTTGTTGTTGTTGTTGTTATTGATGTTTACTGCATTTTGCATGGGAATTATTTATGGAAACTTTATATATCTTGCCAAAGCACATTTCAGCCGAATAGAAAATGTTGTCACCAAGTCGGCTGGTGTGCATCCACAGGCTTTGAGGCCTGTTCTATAAATGTGCCTTTTGGTTGTTTACTTAATAAATCATGTATGCAGAAAGAAAAAAACCAAATGATTTATAAAATGTTTATGAGAAACACTAGTATGCCTTTTTTTTAAAGTACAAGAGACAATTAGCTCAAGGAATTGTCATGCAGGTCACAATAGGAGTCTAAATGGGAGGAAAACAGAAATTTCTCCTAAGTCAAAGGTCAGTGCTGAAATGAAATAACCTTACCTTTGAATTCCCTTTACTTTTGAAATGTTCATTGCTACTCAGCTTACAGCACTGAGACTTTTAGCTGCTGACAAAAAGAGATATAAATTACTGACGGGGATTGTATTTGTCCTCTTCTCTCATTTCCAAGAGGAAAGAAGACCTGTTTTGTCTCTTATCCTGCTAAGGAAAGGAGAGCAGCATTGTGGGTCTCGTTTGCTGTGAAGGGGGAAGAAGTACATCAGGTTGATTGAAGGTGTCAGGAATGTTCTGGGAAACAACAGAAGCAGAGTTCTGAGGCAGGAAGGGTTTGAGAAGCAGTGACGGCAGCACCTGTTGTTTGTGTTTTGGTTTAGTGCACTCACTGAGTTTTAAGCATATTATGCCAGAAAAGTGAACTGTGATTTGCAAAGCTGGCTAGAGTGTGTTTTGTGGGCATTTGTCCTTATGTTAGCTCCATGTTCAAATAAGTAAATAAATACATAAATACATAAATCAAATTTTTGGATTTCTGTGAAGGGTCTAGTGGGCTTTTATTCCTCGATGGAGAGTCGTTGGCCTTTTCTGTGCTTTCAGTTGGAAAAAGGGAGGGTAAGGGGTATTTCAAGTGACGTTTATGTTAAGCAAAGTAGCCCTTTACCCACAGAAAGTCTCTCTTGCACGCATGGCTGCTGCTGTATGTGTTTGTGGTTTAATGGAAACAAATTGGTAAAAACCAGTGCTCATGCTAAAGAAACTTGATCACACCCATAATTATCAGGCTCTTAATTTTTTTCATTTGTTTACTTTTGTGCATTTTGATAAGGCACTTCATTTCCCAGTGCCTTCGTTTTCATATTCACATAGTGGGGTCCATCATATGCCTTTATCACCCTGCCGAGAGGATCAGTGAGGTCCGTGTACATGAAGGGGCTTAATAAATAGCAGGCGATTTGAGCTTTGAGGATGAAAGGTGCTACGTGAGCACAAAGTAGAGCGGCGTCCCACAGGTGACGCCTTTGCCGGGGTAGCGCTGATTACAGGCTTCCTTTAGCTCTTCAAAGCAGAGATTTTCCTCCTTGATTCCTTCCTGTGGCTTTGTTGCTGAAGCTAAGATACCTATTTACTCAGTACCATTCCTTTAGAGCACACATACACCCGTCAAGGGACACACCTGCGAGAACATTTGTTCACTCACACACACACATGGTCAATCACATGAATGCAAATACAGGAAAGGAACAGGAGAGGAATGTTCGGCGCCTGTCGGCCCCCAGATGGCTCTCAGAACCTCTGCCTTCTCAGATGGAACCAAATTTTAAAACATGTATTATCAATAAAGAGACTATTCTAGGAAAATTGAATAAAGTATTTGTTAGAATTATTTAAATTTGACTTCATTTTATTTCCCTCTGCTGTATAGCTGTAGATAAAAAGTGATAGCAAGAAATAATTTTGTTCAGTATTTGAAACAACATTTATATGTTTTTACAAATATTATTTAATTTGTCACAGCAGCTTCACGTGGCAGTAAAGATCTATGTGCTCAGAAAAGCTGTGCACCGTGTCAAAAAATACCCCACGAAGTGACAATATATAGGTTAGAACAAACATTCGGCACTTCTTTTCACATTTCCAGCGATGGCGTATTTCACTTCCAATCAATGAGTGGAGTGGTGTTGGGGAAACGCTTGGAGCTTTCAGTGACAACAAGCACGCAGAGGCAGTGTATGTCCATAGATCTGCCAGCACCAGAGCAGGGCCATCCACAGTACCGTGCTCTGGATTTCTAGACTCTATTCCGTACCTGAGAGAGTGGTGCAGGGATTGGTTAGTGACGGCTGTTCTGTAGGTGGGTGGACACAGGGCCATGAGGAATATAGTTGCCAACTCAGAAATGTATTGTGTGTATTTTTATAGTGTTTTGTTTTTTGGAATAATGAGTTTGCCTCTGTAGTATTCATGTAAAATAGCTATTTCTGAATAACTTGTACCAGGATGTGGACTAGATCTGCTAGTGAGCCATGTTGTGTAAAGCACAGCTATTTCATCTGAAAGAATTTAATGGATCTACTCCTTCACCTGAATTTCTGAGTTTGAGATGCAGCAGATGGTCATGTGCATGATATCAGTATACATTTCCTTGACCCTTCTGTGAATCTTCTTTACTATTTACTTATAAAAAATACTTATTATCACAAAAACTTCTACTCCTCTTATAGAAAGTCAGTACTTACATTCAGTGAAATCTGTTTAGGAAAGTTCAAGCATAGGTATAGAGTCAGAATGCAGGCTGGGGATATAGCTCAGTGGAATAAGCGCTTGCCTAGCAAGCGCAGGGTCCTGAGTTCGATCCCCAGTACCGCAAAAAAAAAAAAAAAAAAAAAAAGAGTCAGAATGCAGAGACAGCAACAAACTTCAAATAGTAATTGGTAAAATGAAGGAGAGACAAGGATTATAATTTGAAGTAGAAGTAATCGAGCAGGAATTTTGCTAAGTATCCGGAAGATGACAGTCTGTATTTGGCATTGGTAAAAGTATTGCTGAGTAAGTTATTTGGGGAAAACATTAATATTACGATAAATAATTTAGTGCTGTCAACCTCAGGAAGTATCTTATCTTAAAAGACACATCAGAAGACATGCCTTTTGGCTTTTAAGAAAATGATATAAGATTCGCACAGTTAAAGTTATTTCTGAAGCCAAGTATATTTAGGTGCATGCCCATACTGATATTTTCTCATCAGTTAAGAGACAACTGGCCCACTTTGGTGATGAGTCACTCAGTTCCACTTTCAATCTTGGAATTGAAAAATATACAGGTATCTGCTGGGTAGAACATAAAGATATTTCTATACTCTTGCTTTTAAATTAGACTTAGAACTAAATGATCTGTTATTTTGTTACTTTTACCAAAATGTTTTTGAGGTGACATTTTAATAAACATTTTTTTAAGTGACATTTTAACAAAAATTGCTTTATCTATTTTTAGAGGTGGGATGAACCATTTTAAGGACAGTATAGATTATAATCCATCACTCCAAAATTTACGTCTCCAGCCCAAATCCCTTCTTTAACTTCCAGAGAATACATCCCAGCGCAAGAGAAAATATAGAGTATAGCAAGCAATAGAGAGATCTGATTTCTGGCTATGTTTTCCCTGCTCCTCCTGTAACGAATATCACTATATTTTACGATTTCACTTTTTTTGTCTTTAAAAAGGAAGTATCGACATTTTAATGAATACTATAGATAAATAGCCAGAAAATAGGCAGAATGTATAATAGTGCATTCTGATAACAGTTTAAATTTAAAGATTGCCTTTTTTGTTTCCTAAATAATTCTAAAGTCTGCCCATTTCAGTCCAGCTTCGCACTTCAAAACTGTGTCTAACTTGAGAAGCGACCAATCTCTCCCCGGGTCTCTAATGGCCTCCCAACTAACTTTGCTGCGTTTATCTTTGCTGCCCCCCTGTCTGTTCCCCAGAGCGATCATTTCAAATGAAGCTGGTATGATATCCTTGACATGAAACTGGAGTGAGCACCTTTGTTTTTATAAACATTGATTCTGTGTTGGGATCTAGCCACTGGGGCACTGGGAAACAGTCAGAGAATGTGTTGGATTTAGAGTACGAGGTCTGGAGTCCAACTGTCTGAGCTCAAATCTTGAACTTACATGCTACAGGTTGTTAAGTAAATGACTTATCTCTTAAAGCCTTACCCTTGTTTCTTATGTGTACAAGAGAGATAATGATAGTCTTTAATTTGCAGACACTTTTACTAACCAAATGAAATTATTCCGGGAAGTATTTTAGTGTAGTTCTGGGCATGATGCAGTGAAGACCATGCCCAGGGCTCCCTGGGTCACCGTTGCTGCCTCCTTCCAACCTCTGAGTCCCTGTGCTTGTTCATACCCACAGGAAGTCTCACTGAGGTTCTTCAACTTGTGACTCGCACTGTCTGCCTTCCATAAGCTTTTCCACCAAACAGCTGACCCTGGAAACCATGATAAGGATGAACCACGTTTCACTCCTGACCTCATCCCTTATTTTAGTCTTGGCTATGGTACCTCCCCGAAACAGTACATCTACCTCTTTATGGCAAGCCTTTCCTTCTCTTCTGTCTCTGAACAAGCCAGTCTAATACCACACAATGGATCTGCTGCTGGATGTTGGAGTTAGGAGGACCAAGGAGAACAGCAAAGGCACAGGGGTGGGCCAGGACATGGAGATAAAAACTCCTTAAATCTCAGCCTATCATTTTATATAAAGATGGGAAAAAGAAGCCAAGTTTTGTTTCTGTTTGTAATAACTTCTCTTGTTACCCATATCAATCTCATTGTTACTTCCTTGATCTCGCCCTCTTTATGGCTGAGTTACATCTGGGAATAGAGTTTGTGCCTGCCTTGTATTCATGCTCTTCCCTCCCCTCCCTACCTGGTTTATTTCTCCTGGTACTTCCGATGTCAGATCCAGCTGGTCAGGGAAGCCCACTCTGATGCACCACACAATGACACGTCTACCTGTTTCATATTGTATTTTTTGGTCATTTCTCTACCTGTCATAATTTGTAGTGGTGTTTTTAATCATACATGATAAGAGAGAGAGAAAGAGAGAGACAGACAGAAAGAGAGAGAGAAATTATTGGAATGAAAAAGTGTTTGGCATATAATGCTTGCTAAATATTTTTGGCTAACTAAATGGGTAAACTTTCATAAGCACTGAGATTCAAACTGACTTTTAAAATGTATTTTGATGTTTGAAAGTTGTAAACCTACAAAGAACAGCAAATATGTAGTAATCTATTCTTAATTATGTTATTGCTGAAGAACAATTTCATGTTTGGATTTTCCTGTGGCCTTCATTGACCAAGCATAGGAATTAGTTATTACTGTTTTCCTTTGTCTGCATTGATTATTGTAAACTACTGGCATTTAGAATTAATCTTTTGATAAATGTTATAAGGTTACATATTGATGCATAAGCACACATGCACGTGTGGGCACACACACATGCGCGCACACACACACACACAAAGATAGATGAGGGTTTCTTTTGTTAGAATAATATTAACTAAGAATTTTCCAAAACTACTTTTGCAATAAATAGTGGGAGCATCCGTTGATAGGTGGTCTAGTGAGCTTCAAATTAAGATTCCTGTAATACTAGAATTCACCCTTTAAACTTACAGCTCTACATTGTGATTTAAAAATTTGCGTTATCATTTTAAAGGATTAATTTTACTTGGCAGTCCTTCAAAGTTTCTGCTCTTAAAATCACTTTGGGAATTAACAAATGCATTTGGTTTCCAAATCTGCCCAGCTTGGCACCTTCAGCTCCAAAGCTCCAAGCCCTCTTTTTTCTCCTTGCCACCCCAGTTACCAAAGAGTAGGAGTAAGTCTTCAGCAGACTACAGAGAAGACTGTTCAGAAGGCTTTTCTCTTCTAAGGGAGAATCACACCTGACAGTTTTGCTGGGAATGTTATCAATTAACAGTTAATAAAATATTGGCCAGAGTAATACTAATCTTCAGAGTACTGGCAATTCTGTTGCACTTCTGCTAATAAAGAGTCAGTATACCTGCAAATCTTATTGGAGACTAAATGCATCTTTCCACTGTGTTGTTAACCTGCTTTTTCCATCCTGCTCCACTCACAGGCTGTCCGTAATCACACAGTGATGACCTAGTAATACATTCATCCTGTCTTCCAGGGATGTTATGAAGGAAGTAGCAAGAATTATAATAAAGTGTTGTTGCCGATAATTACCATCCCTCTTAGTCTCTCGAATACTTAGAAGATTTTTGGTTATCTTGTAGGTTGCAAATTTATTGTCAGAAACATGATGATCAAGAGCTATTTTTAAAAATTATTGGTCTCATTTTCTTAATTGTAGAATTACTAAAGAGACATTGCAGAATAGCAAAAGAGAGGCAAAATAAAATTTTTATCAGTATCATTCTATCATAACTGGTACCATTTTGATGTGGGCCCTTCTAAGTTTTATTTTCACATGTATTTTTAAGTAATTGATCATAATTATGTAAATTGATTTTTCTTTGACATTATGTTAGAAATACTCATATTAAAACATAAGAGTTTTGGGCCAGGGATATAATTCAGCAGCACAGCACCTGCCTGGCAAGCATGAGGTGATGAGTTTGATTCCTGGTACTAAAATAAATAAATATAAAAAAAAGACTTTAAAAAAATATCAGTACTATGCTATCCAGGTAATGGAAATGACATAATTTGCCCAAATATATGTTATTATTAGATGTTTAGGCTACTGAAATTCTTGATATTAAATATCACTGAGCATAGTTTTACTTTCTTAAAAGAGATTTGCAAAGTGGTATCACTGCTAGAATTCTGAAGGGTTGAAATTAGCAATGTTCTTCTCCTTGAAGTTCTATGTAGTCACAGAAGCAAAGAGCTGCTGTGAGCTTATATGGTAATTCTTCAAGAGCTTTACTCAGTTGGACAGTTTTAAATGCCCTTTCCAGCTGCTTTGCTATTGTCCTTTCTTGGAACCAGATGAAATGTCTTCATCTGTGGACTATCACTAATAGCAGAGCAGTAACAAAGTACTGAGCACCTGTGTCAACGTGCAGGATCCATCACGCTGTGTTACCGTACACCATAATGACTAGTTCTAGGAAGTGGATATTATTGTTGAGCCTACTTCACAGACTGAAAAAAGAAGGTTTGAGATTGTTAGGTAACTCCCATGCAGTTACTACACAAGGTAAGCAAATGATAGAACTGGGACACAAAATCTAGTCTGGTGATGTCTTTACATCTGCATCATATGGTCTCCCTGAAACTGTGGACATAGTTTTTCACAGTGTAAGTGAGAAGGACCAAAGCTTTGTGCTCCGCTATTTTATCAGGCAAGGGGTCTGCAGACACAGTAGTCACTTTAGGGAGGTATACTGGATACAATTAAGCAATAGACCCTATATTTCTGGGTATCTAGGTGACTAGTCTGAAAAATTCATGACAAAAAACCCATATCTTTTGTACATTATTACTTTCAAGCCTACTATTTATAGAGAGGACATGTAGTCCATGTTGAGTAGGATCCTTAACTCCAAATGCTAAACAATTCCCTGACAAAGGTTTACTCACCCCTGCAGTGGAACAGTTTACCGTGTCTTGCCCAGAGCATTAGAAGTTACTCTGAGTTCTTTTTTATCCATTAAATTCCATTTCTCATATTCAGCTTAATACCTCAATGGGGGACTGCAAGAATCTATTACTTAGAAAAATAAAACAAAGTACCCAGACAAACTAACAAAAACCTAACCAGGTCTATAGCCTACACCAGCACTTCCAGTTACCAAAAACCCCAAAATTTAAATATATAGAATCAAAATGAATAAATACTTAAATAGATATATAAAATGAAATAGTGCCATGTAGTTAAGTCCTGTTTCAATCAACTCTTAAAATACCATCAATAAATTTTATCTGTTTTGATGTGAGTATCTTTTACTCTAAGATATTTGCTGTGAAGTTCCAATTTGGAGATCCTGTGGCTGTGAAGGCTGAAACACTGCACAGTGCAAGGAGCCAGTCTAGGTAAAAGAGCTCATTCTCCCCACACTCATTCCATGGGCTCGTAGCAGGACTCCAGAATAGAGGCGTTATCAGAGACCCTTCTGAGTCTCTCATGGTGGTTGAATATGGGGCTCTGTACTTGGTGAGTTAGAGAAATAACATGGGCCTGCTTTCTTCAGGTTATCTGAATTATTTTCTTCTTAGGAATAAGACACAGAATCAGATGTTTCATGTGCCCATCTCCTGTGCTCTCGGAATCCTCTAGAAAATGTTGAAGATGTTGCAGCCCTGAGTGTCAATCAAGCTTCACCAGCTTCACCCCAGTTCCACCCGGAAGCTCTTTTACTTTTGCCCTGGGCTTTCTGTGATGATGCAACAGAGAACACCTGCAAGAAATCTCCCGACACCGAAATTTCTCCTGAAATTTATGCAAACTACAAGTTGGGATCGGAACCCAATGTAAATGGAAAGCAATAGGTAAATGCTTCTCTTTTCCAGTCTTGCACAGATGGTTTCCACACACGTTTCACAAAGTTCCTTCAGAAACAAACTGTCAACTCAAACATTCTTGTGTTGGCTTTCCTTCTTCCTAGTTCATTTCTCTATCTTTCTTCTCCATTCTCTTGGCTCACATTCCCAAATTAACTCTCACATATTAACACTTGTTGCAGATAAGACAGTCACTTCTGTTCCATGTGTAACCATAAAGTCTCACCCAAGACACATATGATGAGCCAAATGCAAGGGGCCTGGGAATAGCCTTGGAGGAAGAGAATGCATCTTTTTCTCTGAAATGTAGAGCTAGTTGGGTTATGACAAAATTTTTCTATTATTTAAATCTGAGTTCTTAATTTTGGTCTCTGGCAGAGGTAGGATAAAATAAACTGTCACTTGATGGTATTTTTTTTTTCTTTAGAATAGTCCTTTATTTTATATTTATTTTTATTTTTATTTATTTTAGAAACATAAAAGTACAAAAACATATTGACAAACAGACACCCATTATCATAGAAAATAGTACAATCACAACTAATCTATAGACAAGGTGATATGGTCTCAACAGTAGTTGTTGCTTTATCCATTGATATCTTCGAATTGTAGATGTATGGACCCATATACAGACATGCAAATTTA
>PVLD010036597.1:0-10854 GCA_004027595.1 Dinomys branickii
CACATTGTAGAAGGGCTAAATTGAGTTACTTGAACATGAATTACTTCACATACTTTTTTTTGTATTGAGGACATTTAAAGTCTTTCCTCAGTGATTTCCATGTATACAATTTATTGTGATTAAATAGTGTATAGTCACCATGTTGCACAATAGATCTCTTGAACTTATGTCCCCTAAATGAAAGTTTATACCCTTTGGTCTACATATTCTAATACTAACTGCCCTCCTCCCCAGCCTTTGGTAGGTACTATTCTATTCTCAATTTCTGAGAGTTCAACTTTTTTAGATAGCACTCTTGAGTGAAATCATATACTATTTGTCTTTCCATGCTGGGCTTATTTCATGTAACATAATGATTTCCAGTTCCATCAATTTTCCTGCATATAGCAGTATTTCATTCTTCTTTATGGCTGAATAATGTTCATATATATACTATTCATATATATGTATATGTGTGTGTGTGTGTGTGTGTGTATATATATATATGTATATATACACACACACACACACACTACTTTCTTTAGTCATAAGTTGATGGACAGCTAGGGTGATTCCTTATCTTGGTGGGTATGAATAGTGCTGCAGTACACAAGGGAGTGCAAACTCTACTTGACATATGATTTTGTTTCTTTCCGACGTGTATGCCCAGTACCAGGATTATTGGATCATAGAGTATTTCCACTTTTCACTTTTTGAGGGACCTTCACATTGATTTCCATAACAGCTGTGCTGACTTACATTCCCACCAACACTGTGCAAGGGCTCCGTGTTCTTCACATCCTCTGCAGAACTTACCTTTCATCTTTTAATAATAGCTGCTCTAATAGAGGTGAGTTGATACCTTACTGTAGTTTTAATTTGTATTTCCTTGATGCTTAGTGATGTGAGCAGTTTTTCATATACTTGTTAAGTATTTATACATCTTCTGTTGAGAAATATCTATTCGTATCTTTTGCCCACTTT
The DNA here is from genome assembly GCA_004027595.1 of Dinomys branickii. Classification (NCBI taxonomy): domain Eukaryota; kingdom Metazoa; phylum Chordata; class Mammalia; order Rodentia; family Dinomyidae; genus Dinomys; species Dinomys branickii. Next base: position 964 of record PVLD010036597.1, read on the forward strand.
TTAGGTTATTTGTTCTCTTACTCCTGAGCTTTTTGTATTCTTCATGAGTTCTGAGTATCAGATGTACGGTTTACAAATGTTTTCTCTTATTCAGTAGGTAGTCTCTTAGTTCTGCTATATCTTTGGCTGTGCAAAAGTTTTTTTTTATTTTTATGTAATCCCATCTTTCTATTTTTGCTTTTTGTTGTAGTCAGGGATTTATAAGGGGAAACAGTGAAATACACATAATTTGTCAGATTATTTTATAATAGTCACCGAAAGTCATATACAGAAAGCGCAAGAAATCTATCCTCACACTAAAGACCAAAGAATCAAGCTGAGGGCCTGGATCCCTCGGAAATGTCCTGCATGAGTCCAGCTGAAAATCTAGAGCCAATAGCAGTGCCCCCATGAGTCCAGTTGGAGGCCAAGAGCCCATGACAATGTCTCATGCAGGCCTGTTTCATGGATCTGCGCTGGGAAGACCCAAAGGTCAGTGGTGGAAGCTAGAAAGTCTTTGCCAGTGGGATGAAGGATCTGTGCCGGCAGGCTGAGGGATCTGCACGGGAGCCAGGAAGAAATGCTCAAAGCAAGAACCAGAGATCCCCTGAAAAGTACCACAGCCATCCTTAGTGACAACGAGGCCCCGAGCCCCTCTGACAATGAGAATACCCAAGTCTATATTAGGGAAGCCAGCCCGACAAGCTTCTCCTCTGGAGCCAGGAAATGATGCTCAAAGTAAGGAGCAGAGCTCCCACAAAGTGAACTGTAGCCATTCTCAGCGACAACAAAGTCCTGAGCGCCTCTGGTGATGACAAGAGCTGAGTCCAACAGGAAAGCCAGCACAATAAGCTCCTCCAGGAGAACCAGCGCTCCCTAATAGCTGCTCTTCTTCTCCAGTCCTGCCTCTTATGCTGCTGGCAACAGTCCTCAGGGGGGCCTCCCACAGCCAGCACCACGCTGGTTCAGTTCAGTTGGGTGTTACCGATTGATCACCAGTTGTCAGTCCACCACACTTCTCGCTTATACTTTTGGGGGCACATCCAAAATGATTCCATTATTTCAAAGACATTCTTTAGGGGCATTTAGGTTAATTCCATTTTTCATTACTAAAATAAAACTATTATGAAAATTGTTGTCATGTTGCTTTTTCCTCTTGATTTGTTTCCTTAGAGTGTATGAAGATAAGCAAGGTCATTTGGTCAAATGTATGCATAGTTTTACAACTTCTATTATATCTTGCCGGTTTGTTTCCTAGAACAGTGATTTTCTACATACTAGGAGAGAGAGGGTGTATGGGTTTTGAAAGAGTATTCAGTATTTTAGTTTAATTTTTGTATTACAAAATTACTCTTTCATAACTTAAACCATAGGAAATAAATCTATGAAATTTTGTTGGAAATGAAGGGCTAAAATATCTCAGAAACTTTGCTCTATGAAGACTGAAACAGTTGACAAAGGTTTGGTTTATGTAAAAGTACAATAGCATTCATAAAGCATAGACTGAGGGGATATGGGAGAGTTAGTAAGAAGCGCCCTGGGTGGGTGAAATAAACCAGTTTGACACTGGGGGAGTCTTCCCATCCACAGTCTCAACGAGGCGTGGGTATTCTTTTTGGATTGCAAGCAGTTCTTTTGTAACTTTTATGTTTATACAAACCACCTCAAAATCTTGTCAAAATGCAGATTCTGATTAAACAGGTCTGGGCTGGGGCCTGAGATTCTACATTTTTCAGAAGCTCCTTGGTGATGGTAATGCTCTTGTCCTAGGAATGCAACTTGAGTGGTACTGTTTTAATTCTCTTCCATCCATTACATATTATAATGAGAATTAGCTACAGGAAATCTGTGGTCTGTTACTTTAGCAATTTAAACGTCATGAACTCCTGGCTTTTTTGAGATGCTAAACAAATTTGCTCATTCAGAAATTCAAGGGGCTTGTGGGGAGGGAAAGGAAATTGTTAATATTAGATGCATTAATCATGAGAAATTTTATGTGTCATTGACACCAGTTTGTTCAGAGACGAAGAAGGTAACAACTTTTGAAGTGGTACTCAGGTTCCTGCTGCTTAACTGAAAGTGAGATAAGATCAGATTCGTTAGGAAACAATTTTCAAAACAGACTCATTTATTTTGATGAAATGAGGCTGAATGATGGTAGGAAGGTAGATTCATTGTACTTTTAACAGACCGACCACTTTAGAATGTGGAAAACAAGTTGCTTACTATTTTATTTGCATTGTTGCTGAGATTTTTAATAATACATTTCCACATCACCCATAATGTGACTGAATTATTGCCATTCATCACTTCCTACAGGGAAAATGAAACTAAGGGCCTGTGCTGTTTCTCTGCTTCCATGTCCGTTTGGCTGCCTCGCTGTAAGAAATTCACTTAAAGCTTATGTTTCATGTTCCCATGGCGAGAAATGTAAATCAAATATCTCTACTGGTTCCCTGTGAGTACTTACTGAGGTCAGAGGCCTTTAAGGTAGATTTCAATGTTTTAGAAAAGCAAAGGACTTTAACAATGGAATATTTTATACTTATTTAACATATACATAGGCATATATCAAGCTATTTTACACATGATCTAAATAGTCTGGCAAATCTTTTTTTTTTTTTTTCCGGTACCAGGGATCGAACTCAGGACCTTGCACTTGCCAGGCAAGCGCTATAGTCTGGCAAATCTGTGTGACAAAAACAAAACATTTCATCTGATCACACCAGCAGTTAAACTGATCTTTTTGTTCAGTGTCACAAATCAAATGAACCTCACTAGAATGTTTTAGTTTTTTGTTCTTTAGGTAGTCAGTACTGATGAATATAAATTAAAGGAATAGTAATTTAATGCATTTATTTAAAGATTTCTAATTCTAAAGGGAGTTAATGGCAAATGTGGTGAATGACTCAGGCATGACTTTCTTTCTAATACTGCAACATAATCTGTTCTCTTAGGTTGAAACACACTGATCTGAACCAGAGTTTAGTGTGTATCCTAACTAAAGATGTCTATTGATCTAAACTTGTGCGCAGTAATGGTAACCAGGAAATGCATTAAATAAACCCATGTTGGTTCATATTCCAATTGAAACTTTTAAATTCAGTATATTTTTTATAATTTACCAAATACAACTTTATTTCATGGCAATTTTACTGAAGTAAAGTTTATTAGCCAAATTATAAAAATGTTCCGCAACTATCATCAGAGAAATGCAAACAAACCTCAAAGAGATCGCCTCACTCTGTAAGAATGGCTATTATCAAGAAGACCAAAGATAACAAGCGCTGGCCAGGATGTGGAGAAAAGCGAACACACACACTATTGGTGAGAATGCGAATTAGTACAGGCATTAAGGCAAGCAGTATGAAGTTTCCTCAATAAACTAAAAATAGAACTGCCACAGGACCCAGCAATTCCATCTCAAAGGAAATGAAATGAGTACAGAGAGACTCTGCACTCCTATCTTAATTGCAGCTGGATTCACAATAGGCAAGAGGTGGAACAGCCTAAGTGTCCACTAAGTGATGAGTAAGTAAAGAAAATGTGGTGCACACAGTATATACAGTGAAATACTACTCATAAAAACGAAGAAATCCTGCCATTTGCAACAGTGTGGATGGACCTGCAGCTCATTCTGTTAAATAGCGTTAGTCAGGTACAAAAACACAAGTACTGTGTGATCTCACTCATATGTGGAATCTAAAAAGCTGATCCCGTAGTTGTTGAGAGTGGGGTGGTATGTACCAGAGGCTGGGAAGTACAGGGAGCAAGGAGGGATGCAGAGAGTTTGATTAGTGGGTACTCAATTACAGTTCGGAGCAAGAAGTTCTGGGGTGCTATTGTATGGTAGGGTGATTATTGCAAAAACCTATAAGAAAGGACCTCGAAGGTTTTTATGATAAAGAAGTTATACTGTCTGAGTACATAGGTATGTTTGGCCCAATTTAAAGATTACACAATCTACACATGTATCAAAATATCACATGGTACTGAATTAATATGTACAATTTTATGTTTTTAAGTACCCATTAAAGTAAATTTAATTGATAAAAAATTTTAAAAGTTAATTAGGCAAATTAAGTAGCATTACCATATTTACTAAAATATAATAAATTTATATATCCATTTTTTCTATCTATATATCCATTATAGTGTGAGGGTCAAGACCTGGAGCTCTAGAGTCAAATGGGGCTGACTCAGGTCTCATCTTTGCTTCTTGATCTCTTCTCTGGCTTTGGTTATTTCTGTCTCTTCACCTATAAGACAAATTTCATAATAAGGTGATAAGATTTTTTGTGGGGTCCAAAGGAGATAATTCATATGCAATGGACTAAATTATGTTCCTCAAAAATTCATGTGAGTCTATATTTCTGGAGAAGACCTCTAGGAAGTAATGAAGGGTAAATGAGTTCGTAAGGATTGGGTCCTAATCTGATAGGTTTGGTGATGTTACAAGAAGAGGAAGAACAGATACACAAAGAAGTCAAGGGAGCATACCTTAAGAATGGAGCTGCCTGCAAGCCAAGAAAAGAGGCTCTAGAATGAAACCTTCCTGCTGACACATTTATCTTGAACTTTTCAGGCTCTAGAGCAGTGAGAAACAAATTTGTATTGTTTAAATCTGTGATATTTGGTTATGGCAGGCTAAGCAGAGTGGTACAGATTTTGGTACTGAAAAGTGGGGTAGGCTGTAGCAAATATCTAAAAATGTAGAAGTGGTTTTGGAACTAGGAAATGGGTAGAGGCTGGAGGAATTTTGAGATGCACACATTTTTATTCTGGTGAGATCTCAAATGGAAATGAGGAACATGTTTTGGGAACCTGGAAAGAAAGGTGATCGTTATTATAAATTGGCAAAGAATGTGGCTGAAGTATGTTCTAGTATTTTGTATATTTTTTGAGCAATGAAATTGGACACTTAGAAGAGGTTCATCCCCTCCCTCCCTCCTTCCCTTTTTTCCTTCTTTTCTTTCTTTCCTCCCTCTACTTTTTTTTCCTTCTACTAAATTATATCCGAAGTGCCCCCAGCTGAGGATATTTCTAAGGAAAGTTTTAAAAGAGTGGCTTGGTTCTTCTAGACTGCTTATAGTAAAAGCAAAAGAAAAGAGATTAATTGAAGAAGAAATTGTTAAGTAAAAAGGAACCAATCTTAAAGATTTTCAAACTTCTCAGCCTATTGCAAATTGTAGAGGAAACACCAAGGGCGTGACTGGACTAATTATCCATGATGCTAATGAGGTATTTCAGTAGAATCCAGGTATAGTTTCGACCAAGGTAACAGAGACACTGACAGTTTGTACCAAAGATAACAGGGCAGTACGGTAGAGCACTTCACTGAAAACATGTTTTATCCTTCAGGAAAAGGAGACAATGACCCTGAAGGCACTTCAGGCATGATCAAGGCTGTTGCTTCTCCCGCAGGCCCAGAGTGCATATATTTGGGAGTAAAGATGTTCTACCTTAGTTTCAAAGCATAGTACTGAGGCCCAATAGAGCTGCTTGGGTGAGGCTGTCCTTCCATCAAAAGAAATGAGGGTCACACTACTGTGCAAGTGGACTTGAAGGGCACAATATTGAATAAAAGATTATTCTGGAGCCTCAAACTCCAGTAAAATTTGCTTTGCTATGGTTTGAAGTTGCTTGGAACCTGTCACTCTGTTATTCTGAGTTCTCCCTTTTGGAATAGGAATGTCAATCTTAGGTCCACCCTACCATTCTATTTTGAAAGTACATAACTTACCTGGTCTCATAAGTTCACAGCTGGAGAGGAATTTTGCCTTAATGTGAATGGTACCTTGAACCTAACCCATATCTGATTGGATGATATTTAGATTAAGCTTTTGACTTAAAACTTTAGAGTTGTTGAAATGAGTTAAGACTTTAGGGGCCATTGGGATGGAATGCATGTATTTTGGATGGGAGAAGGACATAAATTTTGTAGGGCTAGGGATGGAATGCTATACAGTAAATTGTGTACCCAAATATCTTTAAAGCATTTACCTGAATGTGACTGTATTTGGAGATAGGCTCTCTGGAAGGTAATTAAGGTTAAATGAGGTCATAAGAGTGGAGCCTTAACCTAATAGGATTGGTGGCATTACGAGAAGAGGACAAGAAAGAGAAAGATCTTTATTTCTTTACTGTGCTTGAAAACTGAGGAAAGGCACAGTGAGGAGTCAACTACTCACAAGTCAAAAGAACCGATCTCAGAATAAAACTTCCCTTGCTGGCACCTTGATTTAGGACTTCTATCCTCCAGAACTGTGAGAAATAAATTTCTTTTGTTTAAGCCATCCAGTCTGTGGTAGTCTTTTATGGCAGCTGAGCAAACTAATACGACATGGAAAACTCTTGGCATGTAGTAGAAATCAATGACACAGGCATGCAATGTGCATATGAACAGTAATAGAGAATGTTTGTCGCATTTAAAAGGACAAGCTGTTTTCTAGTGCATTGGCAGCACTCCTTTTTTCTCCATAAGAGTTTTTTATTCTGACACATAATGTCTGATATTTCAGTACATGTACACAATCTGTAATGATCAGATCCGGGTCATTGGCATACCCATATCCAGGGTAATTGGATATTTCAGTACACGAATATAATATGTAGCAATCAGATCCAGGTAATTGGTCTATCCATAACCTCAGACATTTATGATTTCTTTGTGTTGAGAACACTTAAGATTCTCTCTACTAGCTATTTTGAAATATACACTTATATCTGTTGTCAGCCATAGTTATCCTATCACGCTGTATGGACCATTCCCATTTATTCTTCCTGCTGAAAGGCACCCCTGTAGCACTTAACTATCCTCTCTTCCTTCCTTCTCTCCTACATCCTTCCCAGGACCTGGTGATCGCTATTATATTCTGTTCTTGTTTAAGACCAACATTTAGTATCCCCATATAAGTGAGAACATACACTGTTTTGCTATTTGTGCCATATTTCACTTAACATACTCATAATGTCCTCCAGTTCCATCTGTGTTGCTTCAAATGACAGACTTTAATTCTTTTTTAAGGCTGAATAATATTCTATGATATCATACTTCTAAATTCAAATTATTACTATTATATTAGTATAATCTGTTTAGCAGTAGTACAGTAATATTGTATTACAATATATTACAATAATGATATTATAAGAGTAGAATTATATTCTTACAATACTATAAGCTCATACTATTACAGTCACATTATTTTTCTAATTAATATCATCAATGTTAACATTATTTTATGTGGGTGTGGTAGTGCCTTATTCCAGTGAAATGTTTTCACCTTCAGGCTCTGTGTGTACTTAAAAAAATAACCCTAAGATTTGTTAAAATTATCTAATAATCAATGATTTTTATCAATTAGAACAGTTCTCTAGTTTCTTTCTGTACAGTGTCTCAACTAAACAAATCCTTAGAAGTGTGAGTGTCCACATTGAAAAAAATAAGAAGATAACGCAAGCTCACTGGAACCTGTGACTAGGTGTATATAACAGGCAAGCAAGCGAGAGGCACTTGCCCTTGCTTCCCATGAATGTCATGGTTCCAGGGGTGTGTGTCCTAGTGGGTAACATTTACATGTAATAGATAGTTCAAATTTAGAGCACTCATTGTTCGTTTGGAAGTTTCAGTAATGAAAATGTATTCTTTCATAGGTATCAAGGTTACATTTATACATACCGAGTGTCCCAGACAGAAACGGGTTCTTGGAGTGCTGAGGTACGGTTCTGAATTTTACTTGTTTTTGTTTCAGTGAGTATCAGGGAGGTGTGTTTGAAATTTACGTTGGTTTTACAAAGAAAAATTCATATCATACACTACCAAAATATTCATCAGATTTAAATCAGTAAAGCTCCTACAACAGATTTGCTCATAGATCATATTTTAGGCATCTGCAGGTGAATGGATGCACCTTGAGATTATAATGTTAAGTGAAATAAATCAGACACGCAAGTTTAAATATTGCATGGTTCCTCTTTCTATGAGAATCCCCAAATGTAACGAGCAAAATAAAGGATAGATAATGGGAAGTAAGGCAATCTTTTAAAAATGAGAATGGGAATAAAAGATGGAGGAGGGAGGGAAGGAAGAGAAAACATATTTTTAAAAAGAGAAAAAGAATCCTTTAGAAAATTTTGATCTTAAAGTCATTCAGCCAACTTTGTATGGAGCTCTGTGACCTCAGAAGTATAAAAAAGTATTGAAAGAGGATGCCAAACTTTTAGTACCTATACGAAGTTATAGGCAGCACATAAAGGTCAATAAAATATTATTATTTCTCAGTCTATAACATCCCGAGGAAGCTATAACATGGGCGTGGACAGCCCTGTAGGATCCTGGCCTTTGTTGTCAAGTGCATCCATGTTCCAGGTCTGCTTTGACCCTCCCTTTGCCCAGTAGGTATCATGCCTCTGCACAGGTTACCGTAGCTATATTTCTGTAAGTCAGCTTCTTCATCTGTGAAATGAGCCCCGCAGTAGTTCTTTACTCACAAGGCTAATTTGGTGGAATGAATGAGAGTGCAGGTGAGGAAGCTCTTAGCTACAGGTCTTGGCATATAATCAGCCCACAAAAGTGTGACATCCTGAAAATTTTAGAATATGATTACATATAGTTCAGTGCAAAATGATCCAGAACAACAGTTCAAAAGAGAGAGGCTTTTCTAAGTATTAAGGGTAATGCATGCTGCTTTATGTGTGTGTGTGTGTGAAGGGAGGGGCAAGACTCCGTGTGAGCCATGTTGTAAGGCTATGGATAGTTGGAATATGGAAAAGGAAATTTTGCAGTGTTTTTAAACTATGCTCTACAGAACCATAGTGCTCTTGTATGTGGGTCTTTGGGCTTCCTAGGTGCTGCACAAGGTGAGGAGGAGATATATTTCTGGATACCTACTTTGGCATCAATCTGAGCAGTTCCCTTTTGTTTTGGTTATAAACTAGGACTAGGAATAAGATTTCTTTAAAACAAAGAATTCTTATTTCTTTGGAAATGTCCAAAAGACATGCCTGTAGGGTGAAATCTATCGCCATGGACCAGGGTATTATACACTGTCATATTTTACCAATCTTCGAAGTCTCTACAACTGAAACTTTGTAACTTAAATGATTTCTTTGTTTTCTCACTCTTTAAAACAGTCCATATTTATAATGAAATTACTTCATTATGAGCTTTTGGGAACATAAATGTTAATTCTATTAATAATATCCATTCATTTAAGAAACTCTAAAATCTAGACTTAAAAAACTAAAATAGCTTTAGGCTTACAAATTCATCAGTAAATTGTCAAGTATAAATTATAGACTACAAATCTTTTGAACTTCTGAGATGAATTAGGGCAAGTTTTCAAATACATTTTAACTTATATCAGGATAATGAATACTGTAATACTGACTGAAGGAAAAGCAGTACCATTTCTAATTAACATTGTGTATGCCTATTTATTTTTTAAAAATTCTCTGTATCACTGCAGATAATTAAATAAGTTAAACTTAATTTATCATGAAGAATACCTATGCATAATGTAATCATATATACATATTTGTACTTTATTTGTTGGAAATAGCCGTGTTCTCTGGAGAAGCACCCTTCAGCTGCTGAGGCATATTATTTATGGAAAGAATCTTAGATGTTTTGTTTTTTTAGGGTTTAACAGTCTTGTTTCTAAACTAGCTTTTCTCCATTCTGAGTATAACATCGTTGCAGATTGCCATGTGCTTGTGATCATGTTAAGAAGGAGAGGGTTTATTGACATCAACACCTTCTCATCTCATTGTCTAGACTGACCCTATTTATTTAATAATATTGTCATTAAAAGGGCTGGGGATATAGCTCAGTGGAATAAGCGCTTGCCTAGCAAGCGCAGGGTCCTGAGTTTGATCCCCAGTACCGCAAAAAAAAAAAAAAAAAAAAAAAAA
>PVLD010036598.1:0-10852 GCA_004027595.1 Dinomys branickii
CTACTGTTGAGACCATATCACCTTGTCTATAGATTAGTTGTGATTGTACTATTTTCTATGATAATGGGTGTCTGTTTGTCAATATGTTTTTGTACTTTTATGTTTCTAAAATAAAATAAAAAAAAATAAAAAAATAAAAAAATAAAAAAAAGAATGTTGACTATGCTACATTTAATTCTGAAGTTTCACAGTTGTTGGGTGCCTTTGTAAATTTCCTCTGGGTCCCAAAAAGGGATAAGTCTGATCTTAATGCCTTTCTTCCTTGTTTGTAGATGGTGAATTCCATCTCAGAAGCCAAAAGTCTTAAATATATACATTGTCTTTTTATTTCTCCTGTATTTAATGTTACCAAATCTGGACAAAGAAACCCGCTGAAGAATTTCTAGCCAACTTTTTCTTATAGGATAATTAGCACCATAGTATCCTCCTTCTCATTGCAAGTGCAGTTGTTCCTATGTACGACACCTGGAAACACTGTAACCGTCATATGTTCAAGAAGGGTGCGATCACCACCACTCTGAGGGCTGCAGAGTAACCGTGCTTGAGATGTGAAAATGTGCTGCAAACATTTGGGCTTCTCTGACCGTGACCTTTGGGTTAAATTATATAATAGAGAAATATTCATGTTCTAGTTTTCTGACCTCTGTTCTCATTATCCTTCAGCGTATGTTTGCTGCAATTCCAAATGTCCTGTTTATCAGCTACGGATTTCATAGTTTAGCTTAATCAGCAATGAGGAAGTAAATTATATAGGTAATAATGGAAAGTCACAAAGTGAGGGAAATTATGTATAAAAGCATGAAAACTTATTAAAATGTAAACATTTATGTCATAATTCACATTTTGTATAACTCAAATTTAGTTAGCTTCTTTTTTTTTTTTTGCGGTACTGGGGATCGAACTCAGGACCCTGTGCTTGCTAGGCAAGCACTTATTCCACTGAGCTGTATCCCCAGCCCCTAGCTTCTTATTTCTTAAGATTGTAAATCAGGATTGCAAATTAGTTACCTAGAGATAACAATCAGGTAGGTGTTTCACCTTAATTTTTCAGGGTGGCAAATGTTTGGCCTTGATGAACCTAAGCATTCGAGTCAGGGCTTTATGTTACAATGCCTATGATGTGTATATATTCCATAGCAACCCTTCTGAGGATGAAAAGAAGCAGAACTTTTCCTCTTGGTGTTATGTCTCTATAGATTGTTCCATTATCAGTACTATTAAACAGAAAAACAAAACCCCTCATTTTGAACCTAAGAAAAGATTTAAGTGCCCAAGTAACAAAAGAAAACAGATAGTTAGACTCTGACTGTATCATTTAAGTAAAAGAGAAAAGGGAGGCTTTGAACAAAATCTTGCTAGAAGAAAAAAGAATAAATGTTCAAATGTATCTATTTCTATTTTCAACATAATTCAATATAACTTGGAGCCATGGTAACAAGAGATGAAATGCAGAATGATAAGACAAAGATGTATGACAGAAACACTGGCTGAGTTAGATTGAAATAAAGCAGAGATGGATGAGATAGGGAAATATTGAAATTAAATTAAATGCAGTGCCAGAGGGTATTTTTCTTAGACTTTGAAAGAGGGAATAACAGAGTTGATATTATACAAAGTGATCAGAAGGAAAAAAATCAGTCCTAAAACAGAGGGGTTAGCACACAGGGATGAAAGTAATCAGCATAGAACCTAGAGATGAATCATATTATTAGAATCAGAAATAGAGATAATTGGTGGCTCCCAGAGAAACCCAGAGCACAACAGGATGGAAGCTATAGAAAAGGAAGGAAGTAGAAGCACAGTCTAACGATATGATAGGCCTGAAGACTGACAGGGTTCAAAGGGCCACGGGAAAGATTAATGGAGGGAGAATGGATGTCTGTATAAATTATGGTGACCATCTTTAAGTCTCAAGAACAGCAAAACATTCTACAATAATTTCAATATGAACATTTTCAAAACAGAAAATAAACCAAAATATCCACAAAGGAATAAGAATATGCTTTTCTGTAATATTTTCATTTATAATATTAAGGGAAAGAAGATATGAAATGGCACTATGTAAGTTTTTTTCACGTACATAGTTTTGAGGAAGCCAACAGTGATCCAAAAATTTCATTTTCTGATTATTTAAAAATGAATGCAAGGAAAAGGAAGATTTAAACTATTACCCTTGTATCATAGAACATATAACAAAAGCTATTCAAAATAGGTGCTCAAGAAAGAGCAAATACAATGTAAGGCTTTTGTTTTAGGATAGATTCAAACTGTCTAAATATAAAAAAATCCAATAATAATAGTAACTGTATATATTGTACAGAGCCCCTACACTTTCTATGGCATTACTGACTTTTTTCAGTATTATGCTTTAAGCTAATTCTAATTTCCCTGAGCACTCTACATTATTGTTTGGTGTGTGATTTTGTAAAAGCTGCTTCTTTTCTGATGGAGAGAATGCAACACTGTCATTAAAGTTCAAGTATGTTTTTAGTATCATGTATGTTTCCTTGGATCCATCATATTGAACCTGCACACAACACCCCAAAACTATATAACGATAATTGTAGAACCTATGATTACCTCCTGTAAATCTGTGACATTTTCTTCTTCCTCTTCAATTCTGTTATCTGAGTGGCTTTATAATCCATATGAATAACTAAGAAAATCTCCTAGTCTCTGAAAATATTTGCCTTTGTCATTTTAAAGAGGTTTTACCAACACTTTCAAATAAAACCTGATTACTCAAATGTTGAAAATAAATAAAGTATCTATTCAACCACACTATAAATTTATTAACTCCACATTTTCAAATTTTTGCAAATTACATATATATATATTCACAGCAATTTTTATGGAGTTAGATAAGTTGCAACTATTTTGGCTTATTTTGTAAACCTGAACTGGGAATTTGGAAACCTACTCTTATCTCAGGTATGGAGAAAACTTCACATGGTACTTCTTTAAAGTAAGCCCTAGACATGCCCCAAATGTCTGTCATAATAAAATGACTAAATGCAAAGTGAGATTGAAACATAGGACTTTTTAAATTTAAAACTTTAGTACAGGGAAGACACATTCCCATAATCCCCCTTGTAATACTCCACGTCTCTGAGAACACATTTGTCCTTTTGCTGTGGCTGCCTTCTGAATCAGTTCTTGAGGTCCTTTTTTGTGAGTGTCTTTCTGAGATGTCATAAAAAATACAGTGAATAATGCTGTCAAGCATCATGCAAAGCAAAGGCAGGTTAATAAAAAAGCAAGAGAGCTGACCAGTGCAACTTCTGGCTCTTCCTCAAAGTCAGAATGACCATGAAAGGTAAATATTTTTTATTGATTCAGGAAAGCAAGGCAGTTGTATCACTGCTCTGATCACAACTAAGGACCCTTGCTACAGAAGACTTCCAGAACAGCACAGAGCAAGGGGGGATATTTCGAGGGAGGTAAATATTGGTGTGTATTTCACTGTAATACATTTTAAAAAAATTTAAATGTTAACCATATGTTTGGGTCTCCCCTTGTAATTGTGGCAGTATTCTTGGCAACTAAATGCATACTTATAATTGTCTGTAATTTCCCAGGTTTTCTCTGAAGTATTTTTGAAACATAGATTATAAAATAATTGTGACATCATAACTTTATTGTTAAGTATCTTAGTATATGCAGTTTAATTGACAAGGACATGAGTTGTTATCTTAGTTCAGATCAAAGTTATCCATGTAGGTCTATTTAAGTGGAACTTTTTATTTATGAACTAATCTCGGATGCTTGGAATAATCTTGATTGACTGATTAGTAATGAGTTTCAATTGTGTTCTAGATTCTAAGATCCTGACATTCCAAGATGTCTCTGGACATCATGTGGATGAAAAATAAAATATTCAGAAAAAATGAAGTTGTTAAATTCAATTGTTATGTTGAAGTGGATTATCAGGTTACTCTTCAACCTAACCTGAACTATACTTTAGGGAGAGTTTAAAATCCAACTATACTTAAAAATATACTTTAAAATCCAGCTATACTTTAAAATCGAACTATCCAACTGTACTTTAGGGAGAGTTTTTAAAAAGACATTGAGAATAACAAAGAAAGACAAGAAATACTAAAAGGACATTCTCAAATGTTATTTGGTGGCTGCATTGATAGCCGAAGATCCTGCCAATGTTATGAATTCTAAGAGCTTCACTAAGGCTTTCAAGTAATCGTTAGGAGAAGAGTTGGAAAGGAGTGGAACTCGAGAGGGAACGGTAGTATATGAGAAAAAAATAAGATGCTCATTTTATTTTAAATAACATCTTTATCAGACCTTCACAGAATCTGAATATGTGAATAATGTTATAAGTGATTAGGCAATTTAAACTTGTGAGTGATCTGAGTGCCGCATGATCTGCCCACACATAAGGGTGCATAAGGAACTAATATTTCATTAAATGCAAGTAATATATGAGATTTGATGGATGAATAAAAGTATTTAAATTGAAAAACATTATTACAATAAGACCCATTGTCATTAATCTCCCTCAAAATACTCTCCATTTCTAACATGTTTATCCCTTTGTTCGTGGCACTTTCCCAGACAGTTCTTGAAGTCCAGTTTTGTGAATGTCTTTAGTTATGTGGTTCTGGCTTCCTGGGAGGACTGAATTGATGCAAAACATTCATTGATGATGGACATTTGTCTTAGAAGAAAATCCAGAAGTGCCCCAATGCCAGAACTGGTGAAAAGGTGAATGTACACAGACCATAATATTTTTACAAGCCTGCTTTTCCATTGATGGTACTTAGCAGAAGCATTCACTGAAATTTTTTATCATACCTCAAAAAGATACAACACTGAACTTTCATAACTGCTTCTGAAAGTGGTAAGAATTATCAGATGACTGTGTTCAAATGGCGTTAAATACGTTGAGGGGATTAATGGCAATGTGTCTTTACTGTAATTTTTTTAACTTGTGGAATCATATATTTTGATCACTTCTATATTAGATATTAGCTGAATGCCGAAAATTGCAAATATATTTTATGAATAAGTCACTCAGGCTTTAATTACATCTACTCCTATATTCATACGCATTTATCAAAAATTCTATATCAGCTTAGAAAAGAAGAAAAATTTCTTCCCTGAAATTTGTGAAGAAGCACGCTGATTTTAGACAGCAACAATTTAAAATTACATTGCAGCTCTATTTTGGGAGTAGTCCTAAAAGACAGTGGGAATAAAATTCATTCCCCTACACAAAATTACAACAAGTATATTCGGCTGTCTGCTTGCCTAGAAGAAGCGAGAGCCAGAGGAAGGGTTTTCATGAATTCAGAGGCCTAGATATGTGCTGACCAACCAGGGACTGAAAGAAAGAAGAATAAGTTACAAAGTATGAAAAAGTCACACAGACGTATTTCTACGTGCAAGCAAAATCTATGTTTGTCTCTGTTAACACTAAAAATGCCTTAGTGCAATTGAAATTTCAATAATCATGTAGACAAAATGAGCCAGTTTTGACTATTGATCACCTTCATTACTTATCCCTCTACAAATAGCTCGTTACATAAAATGCATACACTGCGAGGGCTCCTTAACATGGCTAGTGGTAATCTGACTGTTCAGAGCAAAGCACCAAAGCTCCTGAAATCACCGGAGCTCTTACTAGTATAGGGCTTTGGTGGAAGTTTGTGAAGAGCAGAGAGGAGAGAGATTATAGCATTAAAGTACTGGCTTGCAAATTCTTACTTCCCTTTCCCACAGTTTCGGACTCTGAGTAGTTTCCTTTATTCTTAATGGAGAGAGATTTTCAAAGTGAGATACAATACTGGTCCCGTTATCTTAAGGTAAGACTGACAATTATTTCCTTGTGACCTGAACCAAGAGATAGAAAGTGATTTCTAGTGCCAACGGGAAGTAAGGCTGGTGGCACCCCATGGAGGCAGAGAGAACAATGATAGCAATCTACCTGCTGCACTGGGCCCCTCTTGGTACCTCTGTGGTAAACAGTAGATGCCAATGGAAAAACAGATTATCTAATTAATGCAAATTGTAATGGACTCTGATGTTTAAAAAATGATCTGTGTTACACCATTATGTAGCGCATCCTAACCATCCCAGCTACTATCCCAGGATGACGGTAGCAGTGTACTATCAAGTTTCATATTTCTGCAACAAAATACATGAATCAATTAAATTATAAAGAGAATCACTTTCTTTTGGCTTATAGTTGAGGATATTCCAGTCCAAGATTATGCCTCTGGTGAAGACAGCACAATATGGTCGGAAGGTATGCTGGAGAACTGCTTACACACCAGCATCCAGGAAGCACAAAAAGACCTCGAGACTGGAGTCCCACAGATTCCTTTGCAGGCGCGTCCACAGTGATCTCAGGCCCTCATAAAGCCAACCTCTTAACAGCACTTACTGGACAACACTGTCCTTAGGGGACCAAGCTTTAACACATAGAGCTTTACTATACATTTGACACCCAAACGATAAAACAAGGTATAAGTAAAAAATAAATGAGGTCATAAATGTCAATTATCACCTTTTAACCAGGCGGAGAGTGTGACACTGTCAGTGTGTATTTCTTTATATTCACATCAAACTAGGTTTTACACGGGTTTGTTTTCTGTATGATGTATATTTTTATTGAAATACTCCCTTTCCCTTAACATTGAGAATGAGAATTTTTCATGAAGTTTAACTTTTATTTGAAAGAGCATTGGAAACTACATCCATAACTAAGAATATACACTGCTTGGGATTCCTGAATTGAGATAGGTACCAGGACTGTTTGTAACTTGTGTGTGTTCTTTTTGTAGAGGTGCTAGAATGTTTCTGGTTGTGATAGTTACCTCATGCTAGTGTAAAACACAAACCTGTTGTAGGGTTGAAGGAACTACACATGAATGCTAAGAAAAAAAAGGGAATAGACATTTTTAAATCATAATTTCATAGCTTTAAAGGAAAATCTGAATTTATTTATTGGTTCTTATAATGTTCTAATTCTTTCGTTGGATTTGAGGGTTGTTAATATTCATTATATTATCATGCTTTAAAAGTTTCATTATATTTATACATTCTTTTGTATGTGTCAAAAATTCACACATGATTAAACTATCCTTCCTCACATTTTAAAAACTTATGATGTCTTTTCTATAAATCATATTAAATTCTAGTTTCCTAGACTCTGCTTTACCTCTTCAACAATTTTTATATTCAGTATATTACACCATTTTTAATTTAAATGATAGTTTTATCCATTTTTTCTCTTGTTTTCCTTCTGCAAGAACTGAAGTGATTATTCATACATGATTTTGTTCATCAAAGTCAACTGTATAACTGTCCTTCCTGCCTTTGTGGTTCTAATGAAGTATTACCGTCTATCTACCCATTTGCCCACATTATTCTTTCTTCTTTTTAATCTTTCAATTTTCCTCATCTTTACATTCATACAATTTATTGGAATCACTAATGTAGGCTGTCTAAATTTTACCACAACTTCTGTAATACCTAGCTACAAAGTTAGGCAACATCTCATGTTCCATAGCGTAATCAAGGTCATTTTTAAAGTGAATTTGTAAATTTTCTTACATCCTTCAATGATATCTTATTATGACAAGATTAAAAAAATTATAACATGATATTATGAGATAATGAAAATTACTTTTAAAGTTATGAAATAAGGTAAGAAACTCTTCAATATATATTTGCAATTAATGCATATTATAGAGTTTATATAATTTCATTTCAATTTTTCAAAAATAACGTTTTTCATATATAGAAATATATTACATTTTACTTTTCTTGCATTTAAAATATTCTTTTTTATCCACTAATTGGAACCACTATAGAGACATATAGCATTTTTAAGAGTATTTATTTCTGAATTAAGGAGTTACAAGTTACATTGTTTTCTTGCTTCCATGGTCATGCCCTTTCTAAATTATTATAATTTGTGTCTATGAATTCCATTATTTTTATATATATCTATGGGAATAAACACAAAATAAGTTAAATATTAAATGATACATTATTTCCCCTTTGAACCGCTTAGCTCATAATGAATGTTCCTGCTCTTTTTTCAAAAGCAGCTAATAAAACTGAAAGAAGAATATACAATATTAGGTCCTGTGGGACTGTGCCTGATCCAATCCCTGATCCTTTGTACTGAGTAAATGTCAGTTCACTTGATGTTGTCAGATGTGAGGCATTATCCATGGATGTTTGCTCATTTGACAATGTTAGCTCTGGCTTAAATCAAATGTTACTTGCAAGGAAAGGGGAAAATATTGCTATTTAGGGCATCATTATCTGTATAAATCATTCACACACACACACACACACACACACACACACACACACACACACACTTCTGAATTGGATAATATCCAGAACTTCCATCAGGATTTCTCTGCAAAAACAACTTTGAGAGTTCGCTTTCCAACTTATGCAATACAAGTACTAGTACTTAATTATTAGTAGTAATGTATTATCAGTGTGGCTCATCGCTAGATTTCTGAATGATCACTGGTAAAAGATTTGTCTTTAATATTCTTCTTCAACATCTTTGTCCCAAAATTTAGAAATTGTCCTGTGGCTAAACATAGATTCCACTATTTTCATTGGTATAAATAGTAGCTGATGTTTCTCAACTATTTTCAAGTGTTCCAGTTGTACCGTACTTAGCCTTATTGTTAACCCACTGTGGGACCAAGTCTACATTATGTACTTAGCAACACAGGCACTTTCACCGTAAGGATAACATGCTCAATAGTAAGGAATTCACGCCTTCAAAGAGCTATCAATTTCCCTAAATTATATCATCAATACACCTAGAGCAATAGCTTCATATTAATCTTAAATTCCCTTATGTAAATAAGCCTTGCCCTGGAAAAAATCATTCTAAAAGATAATTATATCATTGTTTCCTGAAAAAAATCTGAACAAATTTCAAGATGAGCACCCCAAATGACTTTTCAGAAGAAGTGAGAAAATCTACATTTGTACTGTCTTTATTCTCTTCCAAGCCTTAGTATGAATTTTTACTACACTATAAAAGGTATGTGGTCTGAATCATATTTTCATTTGAGAAAGATGTGCTCCTACATACCCCTCAAATTTTCTGTCACCATAAGAAAAATAAAAGTATCAGCAGGCTAACTTATGCTCCTACACACAGTTTCTAAGTACTAGAAACAATTCAAATAATTCCTGAGAATCAATGGAACAGACTGGAAGATGCAACCATAATGAAAAACCCACTCAGCTACCTAATATTTGACAAAGGGGTCAACCAAACCCACTGGAAAAAAGGCCTGTTTAATAAATGGTGCTGGAAAAACTGGCTTGCCTCTTGCCAAAAACTGAAAATAGACCCCAGTCTATCACCATGCACCAAACTCAGGTCAAAATGGATCACAGACCTCAATATTAAAACAGAAAATCTAAATCTATTGGAAGAGAAAGTAGGTAAAAATCTTGAAGACATAGGAGTAGGCAGAGAGTTCATGAACAAAAATGAAACTGCAAGGGAAACACTTCAAAGAATCAATAATTGGGACCTCATTCTACTGAAAAGTTTTTGTACATCTAAAGAAATCACCAGCAAAGTAAAAAGAAAACCCACAAATTGGGAAAGAATTCTAGCTGGCTGTCCCTCAGACAAAGGTCTTCTATCTAGAACATACAAAGAATTAAAAAACATGTACCTGTCCAAATTCAAAGACCCAGTCCAGAAATGGGCATCTGAGATGAATACACACTTCTCAGATAAAGAAATACAAATGGCAAATAAATATGTAAGAAAATGTTCCACATCCTTAGTCATTCGAGAAATGCAAATAAAAACAACATCGAGATTTCATCTCACTCCAGTAAGACTGGCCAGTATGAAAAAGTCATCCAATAACAAATGCTGGTGAGGCTGTGGAGAAATAGGGACTCTATTGCACTGCTGGTGGGAATGCAGACTGGTGCAACCACTGTGGAGAGCCGTTTGGAGATTTCTCAGCAAACAAGGTCTAGAGGTTCCATTCAAACCAGCTATTCCTCTTCTGGATATTTTCCCAGAAGATCTGAAAACATCATATCACTCTGATATATGTGCACCCATGTTTATAGCAGCGCAATTTGTAATAGCTAAAATGTGGAAGCAACCCAAGTGTCCATCCACAGAAGACTGGATTAAAAAATTGTGTCATTTTTATATAATGGAATATTATTCAGCTATAAAGAAAGACAGTTTTGGGGACTTTGTAGGCAAGTGGTCAAAACTGGAGTCCATACTCATAAGTGAAATAAATCAGCGGTACATGTGCAGCCAATGTATTGTATCACTGGTGTAAGAACCTGAGGGTGGGAATATAAACTAAGAGACATGAAGGAAATCTGGTCAAAAACAAAGAACAGATGGGACGAGGGAAAGGAGAAAAGAAAGAGACAAAACTGTATTTATGTATATATGAATATACATATATGCTGGAGAGCTAACATGGTTCTACTATTGTATTATATCACTTAATGCTAAGGAATAATTGATGACGGGTTATTTGATCAATCTTGTATGTCTGTATGTGTTATCCTGAACACACACTTCGAAGATATCAATATGCAAAGCAGCAACTATTGGTGGGGTTTTTTTTGTTTGTTTGTTTTGTTTTGTTTTGTTTTTCTTTGGTTTTTTGTTTTTTGTGCTTTTCTGTTGTTGAGAGGATTAATTGTCTGACCAATTTTGCATGTCTGTATCTGGGTTCATATATATACACTTCGAAGATATCAATTGGTAAAGCAACAACCACTGTTGAGTCCATGTCACCTTGTCTGTAGACCAGTTTTGATTGTACTATTCTTTATGCTAATTTGTGTCTGT
>PVLD010036599.1:0-10853 GCA_004027595.1 Dinomys branickii
TGGCACAGCATTTCCAGCCTGTGTCCCGGCTCTGTGACTCGGACCTTTCTCCAGGGATGGGGGGGGCCACTTACTCGGGCACCTGAGCGGCGTGGTGTTTCTGGCCTGCATCCCGGCTCTGTGACTTGGACCTTTCTCCAGCGATGGGGGGCCAACCTACTCAGACACCTGAGTGGTGCGGCATTTCCAGCTTGTGTCCTGGCTCTGTGACTCGGACCTTTCTCCAGTAATGGAGGCCGACCTGTAATGCCACATGACCAGTGAAACCCTTCTCCTCTGATAAGGCCTACACCTAGGTTCTGCTCCACACTTTAAGAGTTAGGAAGGAGCTCCAACTGGGAGGGTCCATCCCTGTTGGTGGTTGAGACCTGCAGTGTGGAATCAGCCTCAGGCTCTGGGGTCCTCAGGGTTGGGAGGAGAGCCCTGCTCCCCCCTGACCAGCTACCTGAGGATCTGGAAGAAGAAGCTGATGCCCAATCACCATAGGCTTCAAGGCTGAGGCCCACACGCTTCCCGTCCACACACTGGACACCCTGGTACTGAAGCCCAGGACTCTCCCACTAACGCAGGTGTGGTCTGAGCCATGCACTGCAGCAATTGCCTGGGGTCCCTGGGCCCAGTGGTCCACAGTCTGCTACCACCCTGGGTTTAGTTTGACATTCAGGTAAGCTAGGGTCCCTAGAGTCCTTAGTGAGCTGCCCGGGTAGTCAGTAGCTCAGCACCAGTCATCTGACATTCAAAATGACAAGACAAAGGGAGCAAAGTGCAGTCTCAGAACACAGCTCCACCCAGAACAAGTACAGGACACAATGACATAGGAGAACTAGGAAACCACATGTCTAAAATTTCTGAAATGATCACATCTGAAGTAAAGAAACAATTCCATCAGGCCATAGAAGAGATTAAATCTGAAATAATCTCTCAGGCAAAAAAATGAAATGAAAATAAAAATGGAAGAAGTGCTTCTTACAGAGAAGAAACAGATAAAAGACTAGAAGATCAAAGGCAACAAATGGAAATGTTACATGAGCAATTCAGGAATGAATTAGAACACATGAAACAGTCTCAAAGAGATTTCCAGGAAATGCAAACTGCCATTGAAAGCTTGCAAAACTGCTTGAATGAATTCAAAGATAGAATTTCAAATCTTGAAGACAGCATGACAGTTAATGATTGTGAAAGGAAGGATCTCTTAAAGTCAACAAGGAACCAGGAGAAAACAATCCAATAGCTGCAAGATGAAACAAAGAGAAATAATGTGCGAGTAATAGGAATCAGTGAAACAGCAGGAGGCAATACAAATGACATAAAAAGAATATTTGGAGAAATAATAGCAGAAAATTTGCCAAGCATGGTAAAAGATACTGATGTGCAGGTAAATGGAGCATATAGAACTCGAATGAGCCACAACCCAAATAAAACCACCCCCACACATATAATATTCAAGATCCCAGATACGCAGCAAAAGAACACAATATTAAAAGCTGCTAGAGAAAAGAAACAGATCACCTATAAAGGAAAGCCCATCAGAATCACAGCAGAATTCTCAACAGGAGCCATGAAATCAAGAAGAACAGGGAGCAAGGTATTACAGATTCAGAGACAAAACAGCTTCCAACCCAGACTGATGTATCCTACAAAACTATCCTTCAAATTCAATGGAGAAATAAAATATTCTCATGACAAAGAACAACTGAAAAACTTCCTGAGTGCCAAACTAACATTACAAAAAGTAATAAAAGATATTCTAGACAGAGAAAAAAGAGACCACAATCTGAAGAAAAACAACAGAAAGGAACCCTGAAGCAGAAAAAGCAATTAAACAGATAGCAAAAGTAGGAAAGCAACAGCAAGTAAACAGCATGACAACAATAACCCAACATGTAACAGTTATAACCATCAATGTAAATGGCCTGAATTCACCAGTCAAAAGAAACAGACTGGCAGAGTGGATTAACAGACAAAATCCCACAATATGCTGTATGCAGGAAACACACTTCAATCAAAAGGAAATCCATAGACTGAAAGTCAAAGGCTGGAAAACAATACTCCATGCAACAGGTTCACAGAAAAAAGCAGGGGTAGCTGTTATGTTTGCAGACAATGTAAACTTCAAACTGATAACTATCAAAAGAGACAAAGAAGCCCACGATATACTAATTAGGGGAAAATTGCAAGAGGAAGAGATAACAATTCTAAACATGTATGCACCAAATACTGGAGCACCAAACTATGTAAGGCAAATCTTAATGGACATAAAAAACCAAATAAACAATAACACTATTATAATAGAGAACCTAAATACCCCTTTGACACAAAGAGACAGGTCAATTGGACTAAAACTCAGCAAAGATATAACAGACCTGAACCAAATGTGCAAACAAATGGATTTAGCAGATGTTTACAGAGTGTTCCACCACACAACACCAGAATACACATTTTACTCAGCTGCACATGGGACTTTCTTTAAAACAGACCACATTCTAGCCCATAGAGTATACCTACTTAAATGCAAAAAGATTGAAATTATCCCATGCATATTACCTGACCACAGTGCAATGAAATTGGAAATGAATGACAAAGGGAATTATAAAAACTCCATAAATACTTGGAAATTAGAAAACAACCTCCTGAATAAACAATGGATCACAGAATAAATTAAAGAAGAAATTAAAAAATACCTACAAACAAATGAAAATGCAAATACAACTTATAGGAATCTGTGGGATGCAATTAAAGTAGTCCTCAGAGGGAAATTTATAGCGAAGAACTCATACATAAAGAAAACAGAAAGAGAACAAATAAATAGCCTAATGTTGTACCTCAAACTTCTAGAAAAAGAAGTCAAGCCCAAAGCCTGAACAAGGGAGGAGATTATAAAGCTTAGGGCAGAAATTAGTGCAATTGAGATGAAGAACACTCTACAAAAAATAAGTGAATCAAACAGTTGGTTCTTTGAAAGAGTAAATAAAATTGATAAACCTCTACCCAACCTTATCAAAAAAAAGAAAGAACTCAAGTTCATGCAATAAGGAATGAAAAGGATGAAATCACTATAGATACTACAGAAATTCAAAAGATCATTGATACCTACTTTGAGAATCTTTACTCCCATAGGATAGAAAACTCAGAAGAAAAGGACAGATTCCTAGAAATATATGAATTACCAAAGTTGAACCAGGAAGATATAAAAGCCCTGAACAACCCAATATAAATTAATGAGATTGCAAATGTCAGTAAAAACTTACTGACAAAGAAAAGCCCAGGCCCTGATGGATTCACAGCAGAATTTTATAAAACATTCAGTGAAGATTTAATGCTAGCATTCCTCAAACACTTCAATGAAATTGAAAAGGAAGCAATTCTCTCTAACTCATTTCTGGAGGCAAGTATTATACTAATACCAAAACCAGAGAAGGACTCAACCAAGAAAGAGAACTATACCCCAATCTCCCTAATGAACATAGATGCAAAGATACTCAATAAAATACTAGCAAATAGAATGCAGCAAATCATAAGGAAAATTATACACCATGACTAGGTTGGATTCATTATAGGAATGCAGGAATGATTCAATATTTGCAAATCAATTAATGTAATATACCATATAAATAGTGCCAAAGACAAAAAGCACATGATCATCTCAATAGATGCAGAAAAAGCTTTCAATAAAGTCCAACATGCATTCATGTTAAAAGCCCTAGAAAAAATAGGAATAGATGGCCTCTACCTCAATCTAATCAAAGCCATCTATGACAAACCAACAGCCAATATCACACTAAATGGACAAAAATTGAACGCTTGTACTTTAAAGACAGGAACAAGCCAAGGATGTCCACTGTCACCACTATTATTCAACATAGTTCTGGAAGCATTAGCCAGAGAAATTAGAAGAACGAGAAATAAAAGGAATAAGGATAGGAAAGGAAGAAGTAAAACTATAACTATTTGCAGATGACATGATACTTTACATAGACGACCCAAAAAACTTCACAAGAAGACTCCTTCAATTAATTGACAAATTCAGCAGAGTAGCTGGATACAAAGTCAACACCCAAAAATCAATAGCATTCTATACACAAACAACAAACAGACTGAGAGAGAAATTAAGGAAACCATACCTTTTACAATAGCATCCAAGAAATTGAAATATTTAGGAATCAATCTAACAAAAGAGGTAAAAGATCTATTTAATGAAAACTACAGTACTCTGAAAAAAGAGATCAAAGAGGATTTCAATAAATGGAAAAACATTCCCTGCTCATGGTTAGGAAGAACCAACATTGTGAAAATGGCCATACTACCAAAATTGTTGTAAAGTTTCAATGCAATTCCCATTAAGCTACCATCAGCATACTTCACAGATCTGGAGAAAACATGCCTTAAATTCATCTGGAACCAGAAGAGACCCAGAATATCAATATCAATCCTAGGCAACTTGAACAAGTCAGGTGGAGTCACAATCCTTGACCTGAAATTGCACTACAAAGCCACTGTAATAAAATCAACCTGGTACTGGCTAAAAAACAGACCTGAGGATCAATGGAATGACTGGAAGATACAGCCACAACCACAAACACACTCAGCCATGTCATATTTGACAAAGTGGCCAAACAAACTCACCAGAAGAAAGATAACCTCTTCAATAAATGGTGCTGGAGAAATTGGTTTGCCACCTGCCGAAGAAGGAAAATAGACCCAAGTCTATCACCATGCACCAAACTCAAGTCAAAATGGATCACAAATCTCAATATTAAAACAGAAACACTAAACCTATTGGAAGAGAAAGTAGGTAAAATCTTGAAGAAATAGGAGTAGGCAGAGAGTTCATGAACAAAAATGAAATTGCAAGGGAAACACTTCAAAGAATCAATAACTAGGACCTCATCTTACTGAAAAGTTTTTGCACATCTAAAGAAATCACCAGCAGAGTAAAAAGAAAACCCACAGATTAGGAAAGAATCCTAACTGGCTGTCCCTTGGACAAAGGCCTTCTATCTAGAATGTACAAAGAATTAAAAAACATGAACCTGTCCAAATTCAAAGACCCAATTGAAAACAACATTGAGATTTCATCTCACCCCAGTAGGATTGGCCAGCATCAAGAAATCATCCAATAGCAAATGCTGGCGAGGCTGTGGAGAAATAGGAACTCTTCTGCACTGCTGGTGGGAATGCAGACTGGTGAAACCACTGTGGATATTGGTTTGGAGATTCCTCATCAAATAGGTCTAGAGGTCCCATTCAACCCAGCTATTCCCCTTCTGGGTATTTTCTCAGAAGATCTGAAAACATCATATCACTGTGATATACATGCACCTATGTTTATAGCAGCACAATTTGTAATAGCTAAATCGTTTAAGCAACCCAAATGTCCATCTACAGAGGACTGGATTAAAAAACTGTGGCATTTTTACACAGTGGAATATTATTCAGCTATAAAGAAAGACAAACTTGAGGCTTTTAAGGGAAATGGTCACGGTTAGAGACCATACTCATAAGTGAGGTAAATCAGATGTGCATGTACAAGCAGCATATTGTATCATTAGTGTAGGAACCTGGAGGTGGGAATATAAATTGGGAGGTATGAAGGGAGACTGCTCAAAAGTAAGAGCAATCAGGATAAAGGAAGGAGAAAAGGAAGAAGGGGATACCTATGTAATTATGTATATATGTGCAGGATGGCTAATATGACTGCACTATTGTCTCATGTCATTTTGATGTAAGGAACAACTGATTAATTGTTTGATCAATCTTGTACATCTATTTTTATTATCCTGAGCATAGACTTTGAAGTTATCAATGTGTAATACAACAATCATTGTTAATCCCCTGCCACCTTATCTGTAGTTCAGTTTTTGTACTTGTTGTTGTGCTACTGTGTGTCTGTTTGTTAATGTTTTTGTTCTTTTACTTAAAAAAAAGAATACGGATTCTCCAACTAGTTATTGATGATCTTCTGAATTTCTGCAGAATCTATATTGATTTCACCATTTTACTTCTTAATTGCATGGATTTGAGTGTTGCTTTTTTGCTAAGGTTGCCTAAAGGCTTGCCAATTTTATTTAAACTTTCAAAGAACTGACTTTTTGATTAATTGATTTTTTGTGTTGTTTTCTTAGACTCCATTGCGTTAATTTTTGCTCTGATCTTTATAATTTTATCCACCATACAAGTTTTCGGCTTGACTTACTCTTCCTTTTCTAGAACTTGAGGTTCAACATTAGGCTGTTTATTTGAAGTTGCTCTGTTTTAATAATACAAGAATTCACAACTATAAATTGTCTTCATAGGACTGTTTTCATTGCATCCTGTAAATTCTGGTATGTTGTATTGACATCATCATTTAATTGTAGAAACTGTTTAATTTCATGTCAGATTCATTGGTTCTTTAGGTATGTATTATTTAATTTCCAAGGGTATTTTTTTTGTGGTTTCTTTGCCATTGATTCCCAATTTCAGTGCACTATGAACTGATAATATACATTACATAATTTCAATTCCTTTGCATTTATTTAAGCATGTTCTGTGAGTTAGTATGTGGTCTATTTAGGAGAAAGTCCCTTGTGCTGTTGAGAAAAAAGTTTGTTCTGTTGTTTGGTAGAACACTATAGGTATCTGCTAAGTTGATTTGTTCAAAGGTTTCATTCAGTTCTCATATTTCTTTTTTGATTTTTCTGTTTAGTTGATCTGTTTATTTGTGATAGTGGAACTTTGAGGTTCCCCCATTACAATTGTATTAGTCCTTATCTAATTTTTATATCCATTGTTGTTCATTTTATACAATTGGATATGCTGGTATTTGGTACATATATATTTATGAGTGTTATTTTCCCTCTTGCATCATTCCCTTAACAAGTATGTAGTGACCCTCTTCTGATCAGTCTTGGGTTGAAATCCATTTTGTCCACAAATAGAATAGCTATGCCTCCTGTTTTCTGGTTCCTATTGCATAAATTTTTTTTCATCCTTTGACTTTCAGTATACACATTTCTTTTTGAGTTAAATATGATTCCTACATGCAACATAGTGTTGAATCTTGCTTCTCAATCTATTCTTCCAATCTGTTTCTTTTTATTGGTGAATTGAGACCATTCACATTGATATAACTGGTAGATACTGACTTGTTGTGAACATGTTAGTTTCTTGTTTGTGATTCCCTTTCCCTTCTATTTAATTGCTTGACTTGCCTGATAGATTCATTCTGTTAGGGTTCATGGAATTTTTGCCTTCATTGTCTTTTTGTAGACAAAAAGACATCTTTCAGAACTTGGAGTGCTTGTTTGAGGGTCATGAATTTCTTCAGATATTTTTAAATCACAGAAGTATCATATCTTTGTCAATTTTGCAAGATAATTTTGTGAGATACATCAATCTGGGTTGGAGGTTGTTTTCTTTTAGTACTTGCAATATTTCACTCCAAGCTCTCCTTGACTCAGGTTTAGAAAAATCTGCTGTATTGAGAAGTCTGCTGTGATTTGATGGGTTTTCTATTATATGTGATTTGTTTCTTTTCTCCAGCAACTTTTAATTCTGTTCTTATGTTGAATTTCTGGAGTCTTGACCAATATATGGCTTGATATAATGTTTTTCCTGTTCATGGCTATTTGGAGTTACATACATCACATTTATCTATATGTCAATTTACTTTTCCATGCTTGGGAAGTATTCTGCTATTACTTCTGTGAACACGTTATGTCTTTGTGCTATTTTCTGATTTTTCCTTGATTCCCATTAACCTTATGTTATTCTTCTTTGCTTCATCTAGCAGCTATTGGATTGGTTTTTCATTGTTCCTTGCTATTTTAAGAAGTATTTTATTTTATGATTGCTATGTCTAATATTTTCTTCTAGATCTGACATTCTGCATTCACATTGGTTGATTCTGCATATACTTTCAATGGAATTTTTAATCTCTTTGGTGTCTGTTTGAATCTATTTTATAGATTCCAGGATTTTTAGTTCTATAGGTGTTCAAGCTCAACCTAATGTCTGGTTGTGGGGTTGAGGCCTGAGTCATTTAGCTTGTAACACTCTAGGTGTCTCTTCCCAGCTTTCCCATTATCTCCCTAATGGTGGATATGTACCATGATTGTCTCTCATGCAGTTACTGTGGTAGTTTTATGCTGGAAACCGTGAGATGAAGCCAACCCACAGCTGTTCTGAGTCCTAGGGTCATTTGGCCCCTCCTTAAAATGGTATCTGATCAAGAATACTTTTTGAGGGATACAGCAGTCACTTGGCCTGGAGTCACTCACCAGCTGTTATAGGACACAGCATTCACTGCTCTGTTCCACTAGTGCATTTCTCCTTTGTGGCCTCTGACATAGCCTGCTTTTGCTGTTCTGTACACTTTGACTTCTTTTCTTAAACTGTGATACAGGAGCCAAAGAGAAAGTGAATGTTATTTCTTCCTTTTTCTGTATTGTGGTCTGTCTCTTAAGTATCTCTGCAGGCTCCTGTTTTCCCTTCCCATCCTTCTTTCTTCCCAGATTTACTGATCACCTTCTTTTTATTTTTTCAATCTTTACAATTTTATTTTTAAATTTCACTTTATTGTTATACTTTAGATATACATAGTGACTACATTCATCATAAGGAATTTGTACCTGTGCATAATATATCTTAATTTTTCCTTTTTCCCCATTCCTTCCCCTCCCCTCAACCCCTCTTGTCCTCCTAATTTACAAAAGCTTTGTTTCAATTTTTTCCATTTTATTTTTTCTCCTTCCTTCCTTCCTTCCTTTTTTCTTTCTACTCTCCTTTGTTTCCTTTCTCATTTGAACCCTTTCTTTCTATTTCCCAATATCCATTATATATATATTTTTGTCTTCATTTGTCTTTTTGGTTTCTCACACCAGAGAAACAATGGAACATTTAAACATGTATGTCCAATTTATTTCCCCTAAGAGTATGGTTTCAACGTGCATTTATTTACCTAGAAATGTCTCAAGTTTATACTTCTTTATGGCAGAGTAGTACCCTCTCTCTAAAAAACACACATCTTCTTTATCCATTCCTCCTCTTCCCCCACCCCCAAGTTATTTTCCAGTGTCTGGTTTCCAAAGTTTGGAGAGGCTGACTTGTTGCTTCTTATTGCTCCACCATTTTCCTGGAAAGTTCCCCTAACCAACTCTTATTTATATTAGCCAAATGTCAACTCATGACTTTGATTGACAGGTTTTATGTTGTCATGTTATTGAGAACAATTTGGATTTCCACCATTGGACCTCCTTTTCCATACCCAAGTTTTCTTTTATATTTATCCACCTTTTCCAGTGCCTCTTTAGCAGCACAAGAAAACTGGCAGCTGGGCATGGTGGTGCACACCTGTTATCCCAGCACTTGGGAGGCTGAGGCAGGAGGATTGTTGCAAGTTCAAGACCAGCCTGGGCTGCAAAGTGAGCTCAAGGCCAGGCTGAACTATCTAGTGAGACCTGTCTCAAAAAGACAAAAAGATAAAAAAAGAAAGGAAAACTGGTAAAAAACTATGGAATGTATTTTTATTTTCCTTTCCCACCAATCTCTGTGAGAGGAAGCTAGTTTGTAGTTTGAAGGTAGTTAGTAGTTTGAAACATACCTCCTCAGAATGCAGCGGTGGAAAAATCAGTTTTAATTTTAAAAACTTAAAAGCACTGTCCCACAAATAAACAGTACTCATTGTTTACTATGAAAAATACTCTGTGAGGTCCTTACATACATTACTTCACTTAGTTATTGTACTATTATGCCCATAACAAGACTCAGGAAGATTAAATAGCTTGTCCAAAGTCCCACAGCTGGTATCTGAACTCAGGTTAGCTTGACTCTAAATTCCATCAATTCCACTGTATGCTGTAGTACCTCTCTTGTTAGTATTCATTATTCATAATCTGTGTTAAACATTTGGCAATGTAGTAGTGGAAACTGCTCAAGAGTTCAGACAGGAGTGTAAACTTGTTTTCTGGTTAGTGGCGCAACCTTGGGGATACCTACATCATTTAATTGAATGAATCAATAAAAGAGTGGCTAACACATCATGTAGGAATGTGGTGAAGATTAGATGCAAATAGGCCCAGCATATAGCAAATACAATATCAAAGTGTTTTCCCTCTGTTTTTCTCTATCGCATTTGGTTGGATTTTGTTTTCCCAAGTATATTACAAATATCTTAAGGACAGGGTCCACATGTTTAATTTTTTGTGGCTTCAGAATCATACCTGCAGCTAGGCACATTATAGGAAGGCAATTAACACTTATTATGTTGACCTAAAGGAAGTGTTTCAATAAAATTTGACAACTGCAAAAACATTTGGAAAGATTTTTCTTATTTTGGAAGTAATTAACTGAAAAAGTACCATCTTGGTCTTCCTTCTTTGTAGTTTGTGACAGCAGTATAAACTTGCTTGTAAAATGCCTTAGCAAATATTTTCCAACTTCTAACTTAGGAGATGAGTAATTGTTGCTCAAAGCATCTCAATTTTCTTGTAATTTTCATGTTCTTTCCCAAAATAAGGAATGACTTTGATTTGAGAATAACTTTGGAATTCCTTGGCTGGTCATTTTTCTTTATGACCATCTTTAGGACATTAAAAACTGTCAGTTCACTCTGATGACTAGTCAAATTAGAAAATTAGTGAAACTATTTGACTGAATTGTTTGTTTGACTAGGTTACATACTCATAAGTGAAATAAATCAGCGATACATGTGCAGGCAACGTATTATATCACTGGTGTAAGAACCCGAGGGTGGGAATATAAACTAAAAGTCATGAAGGAAATCTGTCCAAAAACAGAGAACGGATGGGAAGAAGGAAAGGAGAAAAGAAAAAGACAAAAATGTATGTATGTATGTATATAGGAATATATATGAA
>PVLD010036600.1:0-10803 GCA_004027595.1 Dinomys branickii
GCCATCTTCCCCGGATCCTTTGCCATAATGTTTTTGTCAGTCCCTTCTTTATAAATTAAATAGCAGGAGTGCCAAGGTACCTGTATGATTTTCTTAAGGATAGAAGTATGGACAACTCCAGCCTACTTTAAGGGACAGGGATATATAGAGATAATAGTGTACTTAAATTCCTCTTTCATAGTTCCACTCTTAAGAGGGAACACCTTAATAAGAAATCTAATATCAGAAAATAATTGTTATGTAGTTGAGCCTTATTAAGTAAGTTTCCTTATTACTCTTATACCATCCCAGAATTAGGACAAAAGCACTTTCCAATTGCACTTCAATGCTCCCCCAGGGTAGAGAGGGGACTTAATTTCCCCATAGGTAAAATACCTTAATATCCCATATGTATATTGAGGGCTTTTGTCATTTTAATTTTAGCTGTCTAATAAAATGATATCTAAAATCAAATTGTGATGGTCTATTATCCAGCTACAGAAAGTTTGAAAGACAATAATCCTCTGTGACCAACCCATCATGAAAGATAACTGATATCCCAGCACTAAAATACCTCACTATATTTTACCTCCTTGCAACTTTTAAAAAGTGGTTTGAGATAACCAATGGCCCCCAAGCAGAGATCATAACACCTGTTACATTTTATTCTTTCTCTAAGAATATTCCCTGGTGACTATGAAAGGAGGAAACCAGGACCACTTAATTTGAGTCATTCTGAATACTCATCAGGGGAAGGTCAAAGGTTGAGACCTAAACAGACCAGTTAACTTCAAACGAAGAAGACATCTGTTCTTCAGTCACTTCTTGTGCCTCCAATAATC
Organism: Dinomys branickii; assembly: GCA_004027595.1. Lineage (NCBI taxonomy): Eukaryota > Metazoa > Chordata > Mammalia > Rodentia > Dinomyidae > Dinomys > Dinomys branickii. The sequence continues at coordinate 822 of PVLD010036600.1, forward strand.
CTGACCAGCTGTCTCAGAAACTTTTCAATCACAATAGGGATCAGTTCAGACTCTAAACAGCTCATCTCTTCAATGCCAACATATCACCAGGACAGGTAACAGGGCTCAAAAGTCAACATTCCACAAGGATCAGTTGGCAGTTTTAATGTTTGAAAAAAAGCAACACTTACTTTAAAAAAAAGAAAAGAAATGGCCTTGTCCGCACAAAGCTAGCAAAAGCATCTATGTGGTGAATGAAAATCAGTGACAATATTTAACACGGACAGCAGGACAAATAGCGTTTTGATGTTTGGTATTTTCCAGCTGTCACGAAGACAAAGGCTTCCTCTTTTGTCTTATTGCCCTTGTTTTCAATGGCATTCAACACTTGGGGGAAAAAGCTGTCCTTTGAAAAGCCTAGGAAATGTTTATTTATTCCCTTTACATGAAAAAAAGCTGGTCATTCACCCCGTGACAGATGGGCAACAAAAGAAGCAGAGAGTTCAATGACTCACCCAGAGAGGCAGTCTATCAGTAAGAAATGTGAGGCTGGGGCTTGAGCCTCTCAAACCCCAATTTTTATTGTGCCTCAAACTTATTCAAAATCATTCATTATTTCAATACATTTTGAGTTTGGGATAGTAAATTATTTTTTCAAGTCTTTATTTCAGAGAATTTCTGAGGATCTGGCAAGTAATCATCACTGAAAGAAACATCATTTAAACCTCGAATTAGAATAAATCTAGGTTTTCTTCGTCTTCCATAGTAGTATCCAGGATTGTTTTCTCAATTATATTGAACAAATGATCTCAAACCAATCACAAGTTGTTTGAAATTTTGTGTTGCTTTCTCACCAGACAATCCAAAGCTAAGTAAGCCTGTAAGTTCAAATCCTGTTTTCTCTAAGGAAATTAAAAGAAAAACAGCATTAATTCCTTCATACTCACATTAGTTTAAAAGTGCTACGGAGAACAGAGCCAGTTAGAAGTGACAGGACCACATGCTGTAAAAAATTCTAGGAACATGGGTTGACTAATCTGAATTGTTACAGGTATCATGTAGAGCTAAGGAAAAAAAATGTAAAGTATAGAAACTACTCACTCAATAAATCACTTACCAATTAAAATGTATAATTTCTAATGAACACACAAAGAATCTAGAACACATCTGATCTCAGTATCTCTGCGTTTGGTCTCCGAATCTCTTCACATCAAATTTCAGTTCCCTTAATGGTTTTTAAAGTGTGGTAGGATTCTTGCTATCTATTGCAATATTTTTAATCACCAACAATCATTCTACTTTACAATTTTGGTCCATAGATCATTTAATTTATATTTGGGAAGCTTGTTAAAAACAGCCATCTTCGAGTAAATTCAGCTAAGTGCCTATATGGCTTAAGCGTGCGAGGTCATTGCAATGGCTGTTACTGCTCTGCTTTTTACATCTAGGCAAAAAAAAAAAAAAAAAAGAGAAAGAAAGAAAGAAAGAAAGAAAGAAAGAAAGAAAGAAAGAAAGAAAGAAAGAAAGAAAGAAAGAAAGAAAGAAAGGAAGGAAGGAAGGAAGGAAGGAAGGAAGAAAGAAAGAAAGAAAAGCATTTGAATCCCAAATGGCAAGATATTTTCTCAAAGAAAAAAACAAGTATGTTTCTCCTACTCATGAAATACCATCTTTTCACCTCAATGTTTCAGGCTGCAGAAGAGATCATGAGTGTATCTTGGTACAGGGGAGATATAGTGTAAACTCAAAGTTTAGTTACATTTTTTCAGTGATATGAATTTCTTCCTAAATACCCTATCTTTACAGTGAGCCACTAAAACATCAGCTTTAACAAAGATAACAATCATGAAATATGAATTACTGGACATGTATGATTCAGAAGAAGTATGTAACTATTTTAATTTAAATACTCTCACCTATATATTAGTGCAGAAAACAAATATTCATTGGTATTGAGTTTTAAAAAGAGAATTTTGAGCCAGGAGGGCAACAGAGAGATATATTTTCGTTTTGGGAGGCAAATATCTTCCGTTATGCCCAGATTCCTTCTACCTGTCCCTAAAATCAGCGACCAGGATTTACCTCATATCCTGGCCTCGTTTCCGTATACCCACCCTCCCATGTATACACTGTTTTCTAATGGAGGCTTCCATGTCTATGATTTGTTCTGGGGCCTCCCTGTACCACTGTACATACCATAAGACACAGAGGCCATGCCATGCTAGTTAGCCCTGCTTCCATGTGCACCCCATGATGAAGAGGATGTCACAGCTCGCCTCACTTTAGGCTGAATTATAACTTCTGTGAGGACAAGCACTGCTGTGCCTGGTGTATCTCCTTCACTGTGGTTCCAGAGATTCGAAATCACTGGATACTGGTCAAACATACATTAAGTAAATGAATCCTTAAAACAGTGAAGTATCAGGGACACACTAACATGAAGAACAAAATAGACCCTGTTTTATGTAGATCTTATCCTGCTCATTCCCTCCAATCTTGCTTTCTTTTCTTCCAAAGCAGTTGTTAAGGCTGTTTAGGACTCTTCTTGTGGTTGGGCTTATGTAATCATTATTTATAAGTCTATACCCATGATTAGACTATGATTCCTTGAGGGCAAAAATACACAAATCATCCTTTATTTATACAGCTGGCATCTAGGAGAATGCCTCCCACAGGACAGTGCTCAACAAATATCAGAGGGAATGATTCTGACTGTTGTGGATGGGTACATGACACTTGATTGGACTGATGTTCATGTTTTAAGGAAGAAAAGAATGCTCAGACACAGTTTTAAGGAGCTGCCGTGCATTATTTCATTAAACATCAAAATAACCCCGTGAGGTAGATTTCATTAAACTCATTTCCACTTTCAAGGCTGAGATTCGCAGGGGTAAATCCTGGACTCAGGTTGTGAGTGGTCACAGTGGCAGAATGAGAGCTCAAGTGTAAATGTTTTCAACTCCAATACCACTCTCCCTTCTACTATGATATGCTTCCCTGTGCTAGCTATTCAAATGTTGAAGATAGAGCTAAACTAAACCTCTAGTTCTTTCAAATATATCCCTATAAGCTAGTTACTGGGCTTCCACTTATCAGCATTATTGTGCCAGACTCTTTGATAAAGTTTTACCAAAGTAAAGATTAAATTTTGAAATGAAGCTATTTCTAAGTAATTCGCATAGGGCTGGGGATATAGCTCAGCGACACAAGCACCCACCTGGCAATTGCACCCTAAATTCGATTCCTGGTACAGAAAGAAAGCAGTGTATCTTAGTACATTACATGATGGTAAGCTTTTTCATTGACAGTTGCTTCTCCCTATAATAAGTGCTTGTTAATTACATTTTCCCCTTTTCATGTTCAGTTGTCCTAAAAACAGCTTTTCTCTGATCCCTGGTAAAATCTTCTGGGAACAGTAGATAACTAAGGATTCTCGTTAGTCATGTTTTCTGAAGCTATATTTTATTAAACTGGATAATCATCCTTCACACATAACTCCTAATTTCTCAAGTTTGAAGTCTGTTGTACCACTCTGCAGCCTACATCTTTAATTTGTAATATATTTTCAACAGTATAATACAGGGACACAACATGTGCAGGGCATATTATTCCAACCATAAGTGCGCTTTCACAGGAGGTCTGCCAAAATAATTCTGATTTGAATACTTGCTCTGACTAATCACTCTTCATTCTTTCTAAACACAAATTTTGCCTCTCCACTTTTGCCAAGGTATTTTATGGTGAGAATTGCAGCACATCAATACACTCATTCCCCACATCATTTCTCAAGCCAACATCTATACTTTGACTTTTAACATGGCCTTTGTGATTGTTTTTCTCTCCCTACATGCAATGTGATTATATATGAGATCATAATAGTCACTTAGAATCCCACTAACCAATTATGCAGAATATTATGATTGTGTTTGTTTTATTCCTCAACATTTTTCTTAATTCAGAGTTTAAAAATCTGTGTAATGAATAGATTCAGGTATTCTGGTAGAATCTTTATTTATAGGTATTTATATATTTTTAAATTTTTATGTGCTGGGGATTGAACCCAGGGCCTTTGTACTGAGCTGCAGCCTCAATCTTTTTTCAGTTTTTATTTTGGGAAAGGGTCTCATTATGTGACAGTGTTACCCAGGCTGGATCCTCAGGATCAGAATCAAGTCCTTCTGATCCTTCCTCAGTATCCCAGGGTACTATGATTACAGGTTTACACCACTGTACTTGACTCCTAAGGTCATTTCTCTACTTCTAAAAAGATCAGATTCTTACTCAATTCCTTGACTTTTCAACTAATTTCAAACATGTACAGTGTACCTACTTCCAAATTCATTTTATTTATATATGAATATGATATTACTTTAAAACATAGCAAAGTTTCTTTGAATTCATTTCTATTGTACTTCTGCTTACAAGGTCAGGGAGGTTCCATTTATGTATGCGTCTTTCACTCTAAACTTGCATTGTCCAGTACTATATCCTTTGACACACGTGGATATTAAATTCCTCAATTGTGCTAGTTGCATAAAACTTACAAGTACTCCAGAATCAGATGTGTTCGCTGTGTACTGTATTGGTCAGAGAAGACTGTGGAGCATTTCTGCATCGTGGAAAGTTCTGGGCAACTTTCCCTGAAAGAGTATTTGGAGCCCATCAAGGACTCTCTCTCCCTCTTTGACCCTCCCTCTCCCTCTCCCTCTCTCTCTCCTTTCTCCTTGCTCTCAATCTCTCTGATTATTCTATGAACAATAACTGCTTTGTCACCGTTTCGGTCCTACAGTAATGATGTTAAAGTTTGTGGGGAAGAATTGTTTTAGAAATCACCTAATCTCATCACAGAACTTTATAGATGGCTGTGCCCAGTTCAGAGAGGTTAATTTCTCTTTTCAAAGCAAGCCCAAAACAAAGACATTGTTTTCCTACATATAAATTCACAGTGCTTCTTCTAATAAGTCTTGCTAGATTCTTTATGATCTCATAACCTCATGCTGACATCAAAAATCACAGAGGCACTCAAAAAAATAAAAGACAGTAGACTGGAAAATAAAATTAAAATAGTATCATGAATATTATTGAGAGGCTGCATACTTAAAATGACAAATTTTTTTTAAATATCTGGAGATGTCCTATTTATAGAGAGATACATACTAGCAGCTTAAAGTGGAGGGCAATACATGTGTGTATTCAGCAAACACTTACTGTACATCGTTGTTTGCTGAGCATTAAATATACAATTCATTATTAACAAAGAATATGTCCAGGTCAGAACTAGACACTACCAGGAACAGGAGACTTTTAACTGGAAAATCGCAAAGTGAAGTTGTAATACTGCAGTAAAGGTTGATATGGAATCGTGTCATAACAGAGACCTCGCTCTTATTCACGAATAATGTATTAGATAGAATCTGTGCTCATCCATTCTTTCAACCAATAATAAGGTGAGCACACACATCAGTATTGCTGGAGAGCACAAAGAATAAGCTAGACTCCAACCGCCTGAACGCTCAGACCATTCTAAGTGTCATCCTAGTGAACTCAGGGTCAGAACGAGTGAAGGTCCCCGGTGGGTCTAACCCTTATGCTAAGATTTCCTGTGGCCATCATTTATCTGTCACTGACCTCAGCCATCCATCTACCTAACCAGTTGTTAATGATAATAGGTCTGGCCATAATGCCACCAAATAGCAGCTATCTTTAGAAAAAGATTATTTGAGTACATGGGCATGATTATTGTTTTAAAAGTCATTTGAGCATCAATCACTCATCTATACACTAGCAGAGACCTGTAAAACACGGAATTCATGAAATAAGTTATGAACATTCTGTCACAATATACTAAATTGTTTTCAGTGTCACAATTTTTCATGTTTTTTAAAAAAATTCATCAACAATTCATTTAGGGATTTTATAGCAAGATGATAAAGACAATGTTCTAAGTTGACTCTGGTATTAGTAAATTATTCATTACTAAATGTTTGTTAATTGTCAATTACTCCAATCCTTGGCTTGGTCTTTTTATCACCTTTCAAGGTGACTTCTTTTAGTTTCAGTTTTAATACCTATAAATCAAAGTAGGAAGCACTGAACTGATACTTCCTATGTACTTTGGAAAGGTCTTTTGATGATTGCTAGGTTAATGTCTATATATTTATTACAATAATAGCATGTAAAAGAGGAAAAGGGCTTCAGAAATTTCAGACACTTCTGAACAGATTTTCCCAGGATTCCTCCGTGTGTGTGTGTGTGTGTGTGTGTGTGTGTGTGTGTGGTACAGAAATATATTAGCACCCTTCAGCTGTCTGGTGGGACGCTGTCCTCAATGAGTTATCATAAGAATTCACTGAAATTTGTTTGATTTGTTACTTCCTTCATAATTTTAGTGAGTAATGCATTTAAACTAATTCTCTGTCAAATTTAATAATTGAGATTGCCTAATTACCTGCTCTAGTATGATGCTAAAGCCTTTGAACACTTAGTTTTCTCTAAGAAGACTGCATGCAGTTTTTAGACTACTACCTTCCCCTTCTTTGGAGAGTAGTCAAGCAAAAGATTCATTTTGCTTTCTGCTAAATAAACACCTCCTTGTCCAAAACCGAGATTTTTTTACTTTTGTTTTCACTCTCCAACTTTATGTTTCTTATTAAATCTTGATATACAAAATCCTTCTAAATGGATTCACATTCACATTCATAAAATAGTATTGTTTCTTTGTTGTTCATTGGTTTTGCTGACTAATTTTACAATATTCCTTTACATGAGTCCCTTTCATCCTGCTTTATTTAATATTACATGTCTACAAATGTGTTTTCCATTTTTATAATAACTAACATCTTTCTTATTCAATTTCTAAGGATTTATATTATTTCATACAATACAATTAATTAGCCATCATGACCAGATAACCTTTCATTATGAGAAATAATTTTCTATCTGAGTTGATTTTTATTTATGTGCTTTGATTTCTACACATTTCCACTTAGGGAACTCATCAGCTGACTGACCTGTAAGGTATGTTGCCGTGATATTTTTTGGCCTCTGACCTTAAAATAGGCGTGTGCGTTTGCTCTTTTCACGTTCATTCCACTTGAGGACCTGGTACTTGCTGCCACCACAAGGTAAAACAGAGTTGATAAAAGATGATGTTAGCCTGCACAGAGAACTTGTAGAGCTGCCTGGTGAAAGGTGCAGGAAGCTATAGAGAAAAATCTAATACAGCCAAAAATAGAAAAGGGTGTGCCAAAACAGGACTAGAACTTCTGTATTACTTCTCTAATAAAAAATTCTCCTGTGAGAAGTAGTCTTTCTGACAAGACCTCCATAACCTTGACTTTCTAGCCAAAGGCTTTGGGAGAAAACAACTTCAAGCATTCTCAAATAATTTTGCTAGATTGAGTGAAGCAAAGGTCCATGGGTAGGTACATGATGCTTAGGCTCAAGCTTTAGACCTATTTCAGGTTCTTCTATTTGTCTATAATTTTATATCTTTGGAATCAACTTAACAAAGGAACTGTATATTATACTTCAGATTTATATCAATGAATCACAAGGAGATGTTTTATCATTTATACAAATAAGGTTCTGGAATTACTGAGTAATTTTAACATCCCGTGTGTGTGTGTGTGTGTGTGTGTGTGTGTGTGCCTGTCTGAGAGCTTGCATGTTTGTGTATGCCTCACTGGATGCTAAATAATTGATTATACTAATAGATTAATAGGCTTTTTTGATTCTTTTCAGTGAAGGGTGTAGTACAAGAGAATAATATTTTATCAGGTGTGAGAATACACAGTCTAGCATCTTACAATCTGTTGGAAATAAACTGAATAACACAAAAGAAGAGAATACTTAAGTCACGTAATTATTGAGCAAAAAATTAACTTTCTTCCCAAAGATTATCAGTTCAGACTATTTTCAATGCCTTGTTTTCTAATTTCTACTAAAAGTGAGGTTTTTAGCTTACTTTCCTGTCCTTCCACCAACTGTCAAACATTATGTTTATGTTGTCACACTTAACAGTGTTATCAGATTACACTTTTCTGCCTTTTTACCTTATATTCAAGTATGAGAAACTGGCTAAGAATGGCTGATGATTTCAGGCATCATTTGAACATCAACAAAAAGAGAAAGATCAAAGAGAGAGAGAGAGAGAGAGAGAGAGAGAGAGAGATCTTTCAACCTCAACCAAAGCCAGCCTCCAAAATACATGAATGATACATAATATCCCAAGAATCATAAATGTAAGCAGAGAGAACACATGTTTACAATCCTCATTTGGCTTTCAAAATATGGGCCCTTGAATCATTCTGTCTTTTGTTAAAGAAATTTTAATTCTGAGCTCAAATTTCATAATGACCTTTAAAAAATGTAGAAATCCAATGTATTCATTTTATGTTTCACTTTTTCAAACACAACTAAAATGACAGAAAATACAACCAAATTAGCACAAAAATCAGCATAGAATTTGGAAAACAGTACCAAAAAGATCAAGCAAAATATCTCAATATGTTGCATTATCACCCCAATGCTGCCTAGTTTCTCTAAGACGCAATTTTTAAAAGTCACTAAAATACTTGGATTATAGCGCATTTTAATTTATGTTCTATCCCCATGGCTTTTAATTAGCAACAAAGACCTTTGTCAAATATTCCCAGAAACTTTTGACTACCTCTAGAGATTCTACTTTGTTATGAAAATATAGAAAATTTGAATCAGTTTAAATATGTACCCAGTGCTTTTTCCCTCTGTTATAATTGTATGATCATCACACAAAAGAAATAATGAAAAACCTCCCCTGGAGCAAAAGGTCTCCAGATTAGTACCTTAGGAATCCTGTGGATCAACCCTGCATAAAAGAGTACCAAGAATACAAGGAAATCACGTTGAATATAGAACAACTAGTTTAGATTCCCCCAAAGATGTCTGGTACTGGAATCAACAGATGAAAAGAGAATTGTAGGATGTGATATTTTTTATTTTAAAGAAAATAGCACCCCCCAAAAAAGAACAGTAGCAAAATCAAACAAAACAAAGGAAGGACATTAAAAATGACATGGGGTTTCAAACCCAATGATAGGGATTACCAGTGGTTGTTATTTTACATATTGTTATCTCCTTTTTTTTTTTTTGACACTTTTATTTCAAAAGTAGAATAACAAAACATGTTAACAAACATATTGTTATCTTCAACGAACTTTCTCAGATTACCAGGTATAAGGATAGAAGACTGATCAAATCATTAAAGGGAGCAAGAAAATAATAATTTAAAAGAACATTAGAGACAATACATAGTTTCACTAGACAGGATTGTAGGAATTCACCAATAGTTGTTATACTGCAAATAGTTATCTTCACATAAATTGCTCAGATTATCACATATAAGAATGCGAAATTGGTCAAAATATAAAAAATTTAATCATTAACTATTCCCCTCAATCAACCATCAGACATCAGCAGTACAGTTATGGCACACACACACACACACACACACACACACACATACATAAAATGTCTTAGTACTTTCTTTTTCTTGTTTCTCTCATCCCAGTTGTTCCTTCCTTTGAGGAATTTCTTTCCCTTTTCTATTATCTATTGTACATTTTGGGTTTTATTTACTCTTTCATGTTCTTATACCAGGGAGATGCAAATTAAAACAACACTGAGATATCATCTGACCCCACAAAGAATGGCTGTCATTAAGAAATCAATCAATGACAAGTGCTGGAGAGGCTGTGGAGAAAAAGGAACACTTCTCCACTGCTGGTGGGGGTGTAGATTGGTGAAACCACAGTGGAAATCAGTTTGGAGACTCCTCACAAAACTGGGATTAGAAGTCCCACATAACCCAGCTATTTTCCTTTCTGGGTATACTTCCAGAAAAATAAAAAATGTCATAACACAGTGATATATGTGCACCCATGTTTATAGCAGCACAATTTGTCATAGCTAAATCTTGGAAACAACCCAAATGCCCATCGACTGAAGACTGGATAAAAAAGATGTG
>PVLD010036601.1:0-10851 GCA_004027595.1 Dinomys branickii
TGTTCATTTGGGAAAAGGTTGCTCTCCAGGACAAGAACATGTAATCTAATCCTGTCTTCAAGGCCAAATACAACAAGAGATCTTAAATCCAAAATTAGCACACTGACCTGAAGCCTTGGCCTGAGTACATAAGGGTGCAGTGAACATGGCAGATGCCTGGTCAGTAGGTATGGAGGAGAAGCAGTGGGGAGCCTCCTACTGGGTCACCATCAGTGGGAGTGTGGGTTCACAAAGCCATCACCTAGCATCCTTCCTAGGGCCATGCAGCATGGATGGCCAGTGGATAAACAGTACCTGTCATCTGGAGCTCAGTGCTTGACCTGATTTGGTCAGTGGCCGGAAGGAGGGCTCAGAAACATCAAACATTTATTGAGCACATACCAAGTGCTGATGCTGTCTTAAACTCTTTCCAAATATTGGATCTTGCATTCATTCCTCAGAATCCTCTTCTGAAATTACTAATAATATCCCTCTTTCCGTGAGTAAGCTGAGCCAGGGAAGGCACACAACTGCAAAGTGATGGAGCCAGAATCAGAATCTAACCATTTGGATTCGGAACCCCTATCCCTAGCCACTAAGCTGTACTGTCCTCAGAGTAGAGCTCGTCCGGAGAGCTGAATAAAAAGGTTATGCTCTGGCCAGTGTTAGAGGTTTGATCTTCCTACAAATTGGGGGTCTATTTACCAAAGTTCCTATCTGCCTTCCTCCTTAATAAATCTCTGCAGCAAAAACGTTAAGATTCTATGTCAGTTAGCGCCGCCTTGTGGTAATAGAGGCTATAGCCAGTAAACGAGAGATTGAAAGGGTTTTTTTCTTTCTGAATTCTGGGTGCATGCTTGGGCCTAGGGGCCTAGTGTGCTTGTTGGATCTTGGGATGCTTGCAGCCCTGGGACGGCTGGTGGATGGGAAGCATAGAGTTTTCATGAGATTCTGAGAGAAAAGCTTTAAGACAAGCTAAACTGAAGACAAGGATCTGGGGCACTTACTGTGCTTTAATACAATGATACTGAAAGACAGTCAAAGGGAAAAAGCAAGAAATTTGGCTTAACTTATTCGGGAAGCTGAGAAAATGGAAACGAAAACTCCAAGTTCTACTTGTTGCAATAATTACTATATTACAGTAAATCAATGAGTATTAAATAATATTAGATAATAATAAAGGTAATAGCTCTAATTTATGAAATTCCTACTATGAGCCAGGATAATGATATATATATAAACTTCATCAAATCCTGTGTGATATGAATTATTATTTCCACTCTTCAATTCAGGAAGCTGAAATTCAGAGGATTCAGTCTGTCTATTTGAATCTTCCCTCTGCAATTTACCAGCTGCATGGCCCTAAATCATTTAACCTCTCTGTACCTCAGTTTCCTCCTCTTCAAAATAAGGATGATAAAGCACTAAATTCAAATGATATTATAATCTTTAATCCACATGAATTTGCTAGGGAAGTGCTGCCATGTAATGAGTGCTTAATAAAGTTATTTCTATTTGTATGATGAGTCCTAAATCTCTCCTTGGACTTCCGGACTACACATTCATCTGTCTTCTTGGCATCTCCAACTGGATGCCTCAAAGACACCTCAGACTTGATATATCCAAAAGCCAAACTCATGAGCTCTCCCTTATTCCAAAAATGTTTCCTTGCATCAAACACAAGCCCTATCCTAAAAGCTGTCACTGCTCCTTGCTCTGGCTTAGTTCCCACAGCTGATCCATCAACAAGTTCTATATTAATGGATGTAAGTAGTTTAGCATCACAGTAAAAATACAGAGATGTCTAAATTCTACTTCTATTATTTTTTTCGCTGTGTAGTCAGTGCCCTCTGAGTCACAGTTTCCTTGGCTATAAAATAGGAATAATAATAACGTCTATCTCATTAGATTGTTGTGGGGACTAAATGAATTCATATATATATATATGGCTTGGAACAATGTGTAGTATATGGAAAACCTGTTAGCTGCTGTTTTGATTAATGTGAGTCTATTTTCTGAGCTGTTATGTTGGAAGCTGTAGCCTTGGCTCCCTCATCCCTGCGACAATCTCTCTGTGTGTTTATTTCTGTAGGAAACAGGACTGCAGGAAATGTATGAAATGTTAGTGGTGAAATCTGGATGCCGAAGCCACAGATGACCTTAAATCAAACAGAACAGCACAGATGGTTCCAACCCTCATCTCTATTCCGTATTTGTTACAGGGAGGTCGCTGCCGGCCTGGTACATACTGAAACCTGCTATGTAAAGGAGACCAAAGCCAGACCAGATGAAAATGATTAGAAACTTATTCAATCACTACAGTTATATTAACTGTACTCCTACTATGTGCTGGGAAGATAAGTGGAACAGATTCAGTCCTGCTCTCAAAGAACTCACAGAATCTGAAAATGGGGACAGAATTGTGGAGGCTTCAAGACTCATCTCCCTCAGGCTGTAATTTAAACTGACCACTAAACACTGCTCAACCCAGTGTGACCATCTTTGCAATGGGACAGGTGCTGGACAGATGTCTTAAAACTCACTTAGCTGATCCAGAGACTCCACCCTGAGGAGCACATAAGTATCCCAGATCTGGAGTTACCTAGACCAAGGGCCAAAGCCCACCTTTGACACTCAATGGCTACGTAACAGTTTTTTCAACTTTGCTGAGTCTGTCACCTCACCTGTACAATAGAACTAACAATACTGCCCACCTCACAGAATTGCGGAGGAGTAAGAGTGACCGTCCACATAAAGCAACATAGTGCACAGTGTAGAGCATAGAGCGAGAGCGTAATTCCTATTGGCCATTATTCTTAACCTACAAGTACATCAAAATAGTCTAAGAAGGAACGAAAAGACCATAGTGAGGTGAAAATACTGTGTAATGTGCAAAAACTCTGGCCAGAAGCCCAGGTCAGTCACGTGATACCCACCAGCATCATCTCAGGGTTCCTAGTGTGAGAAGTTAAACTAACCTGGGCATTGAAAGAATATCAGAGGCCAGGAAGATGCAGGCCTGAACACCTCTTTCGTCTGCCAAGGCCAGCTCTTTGGAGAGAACATATTTTCTACATGGTTCTTGCAGTTCCCATGTGGTATCATTCAGAAGTGGCCCTAGGTTGGGGTTTGTGGGTCATGTAACCAGGGTTTTCATGCCTCTTTGTTCGTGGGACAAATATAGCATGCTTGGCCATTCAGGCTTGCCATTGTTGCTGTTGTGGTGTTTGCTTGTGGGGAGGCAGTGCAGAGTCATTGCTGCCGGTGTGGTTTTTGGAGACAGACTACCTTGACTGAAGTTCCAGCTATGCCATTGCTTGCTCTGTGACGTTGGGCAAGTTTCTTAGCTTCTCTGAGTTTCCACTGCATCACTTATCAAGTAGCAATAATACAGCTCAGTGGACTGTGCCAAGGATGAATAAGATCACATGAAATCATATTTGTAAAAATCACCAAGGCTGATGCGTAATGCTCAGTCTGCTGATTGCTTTTCCAGGGAGCTGAGCTACTGAGGTGAGGAGGCTGACAAATCCTTCTGCTTGTTCTCTCCCCAGCCCCAGTGGCTCGGGCAATGGGCACACAACCTGGTATTTTTAATCTTGTTGCCACAAGACTTTTTTCTCCCAAGTGTACTCTGCAGTCCCCTCATGCTGGCTCTGCTGGGTCCCAAATGAGCAAAATCTTTGAAGTATTTTTTAGTGTTCCTGGCTCCTACCTGGCATGGTAGGAGAATGTTCTGAGTAGTCAAAGATGTCTCAGTTTGAACCTCAGATTTGCTGTATGATCTTGGCTAAGTTGTTTAACCTCTGCGTCTGTTTCTTCATCTTCAAAATACCTAATATGATCCCCAGCTCAGAGGTTTCCTGTGAGGTGGAAATTACATGATATATGTTAATGTGTGATCCTTGGAGACTGTCTCGTTTAAGCCTAGAATATTCAGCATGTGGAGGATACAGACTGGGGAGAAGTCAGTGAGTGGAGCTTGGAGAGAAGAGGAGAACAATGAAAAGAAATGCAGAGTGATTAAGTCGGGTTAATTAACATAGCCTCACCTCACGCACTTTTCTTTGTGGGGAGAACATTTAAAATCTATTTATTTAGCAATTTGAAATAGGAAATGTATTACCACTGACTGTAGTGACCGTGCTGTGCAGCAGATCATCAGAATTTATTCCTCCCATCTAAATGCAACTTTGTTTCCACTGATCTTCGCCTCCTCGTCCCCTCCCTTCCTCCGTGATAATCACCTTTCTACTCTCTATTGCTATGGAGTTGACATTTTTAAAAATTTCAAATATAAGTGAAAGCATCTGGCATTTATCCTCTGTGCTTGACTTATTTCACTTAGAATAATTTCCTCCCAGTTCATCCATGTCGTCATGAAGCACAGGGTTTTCTTCCTTTTTAAGGTTGAATCTTGTATTTGTGCCACATTTTCTGTGTCGATTCGTCCATCAATGAAGATTTATGCTGTTGCCATGCTTCAAATGACCAGCCTGACTTAATCCTTCTGTATGTATAGACTTATTCGGTCTTACGCATTCTATAGATATAGTTGTAATCAGTATATGTGTGTTGTAACATCACGTTGTACTGCTTAGGTACATACAATAATCATTTCTCAGTTTCCAAAGAAGATAAAGAAAGGAAAAGGAGATAGTGTCACAGAGGGGCGTCGGGTGTGGCATACCACCTGGTGGCTTCTCTTCTTTTGGGTGAAAGAAGAGAGAATAACACGTGAATGTTAGGGAATGGCAGGAATACAAGAGCCTACAGAGAGTGGGGATCATCTTCAGTGTCAATTTCTGCAAGTTGATGCTCTATGGCTGTGCACCTACTCTGGTGGCCTCCCTTCTCACAGCTCTATAGGTTACCTTTTGCCCCAGAAAATCCTCTTGAGCTACACATAGCATGGATGCTTCAGCACAGACATCTGTGCTGCCACTCTCTCCAGTGGTAGAGTGCGCTCCTTCAGCTCTTGCAGGTACCTTGTATGCTATGGTTTTTTCCACATCTTTCTCTACCAGTGCTCTGATGCCTATAAGTGTGGTGACCCATCAGCAGGTCTCCTTGGACTGGAAGCTTCCTAAAGACAGAATCAGGCTGATGTCATTCACTGCACACAGGAGACATAGAGCAGTGATTAGGTTGACATGGTCGCCTCCTGACTTCCCCTTTCTACCACCTGAAACAGAAAGCTCCAGAAGCTCCTCCTTCCCTTGTACTTGACTTTTCTATAAACTTCAGAGCCTGTTTTAATTTTTTTCTATTACTCTCCTTTCCTGTCTTCCTTTCTTTCCTTCCACATCCTACTCTTCTGTCTCTTTGGGTCTTTTGCGGTGTCTCTCTTGGGACTTCCGCAGCTCTATGGGGTTTACTCCCAACAGGCGGCCCATCTGAGAGAACTTTCCAAGGAGTGATAGTGGCTGGGGCTAAGGAAGGTTTACTGCTGCCACAGAAGGAGACAGAGCTTTTCCTCCCTCTATCTCTAGATCACCTGACACAAGTCCTCTGAAAATGATCCCCCCACTCGATCTTTCTGGCCATAGAAAGGGCCCCCATCATCTGTCACAGCCCTTCTTCCACATCATAAGAGGCTGGCCTCCAGGCTGAAATACAGCAAAAGAGCTTGGATGGACATATGTCTCCACAGGCCATGGGGGTTGTGGGAGATGATAGAGGGGTAGGAAGAGATTACTAGGGACAAAGGAGAGGATATACTTCCATTCATTTAGTCCCAGGATCATTTCTGCTTGTCAGATGTTCACATGAACATGCCCAGAAATTACTCCATTTGTGTCAAGGATGCAATGTTTGAACTAGCCTTCCTGTTAGATGCTCTATTATGTAACTCTAAACCACCAACCTCATCCTCACCCTCTGACCCAGGAACTGGGCTTAGAGAGAGGCTCAAATTTCAACCAGGAGGCACACTGTGTGACCTCTCTGAGCACTTCGGGTGTTAGATTCCTCTCATCAAATGCTATGTTTAGGTTCCACGCCTGTTTTGTAGCATAGTCCTGCCTTCTTCTTACCAGCACTGGGGCTGCAATGTGAAAATAACCCTGAATAAAGTCAGAATCCTTAGGTTGGGATGCCAACTCCCATAGACCTCCTATTTGCCATAGTGGGCCACAATGATTTCACGATGCATCTGCCCCCCCCAAAAAAACTACCTGTATGGAGAGCCCAATTACTGACTCATTTTTATTACAGTGTTAAATTACCTACAAAGAGGAAATCTACTGCAAATTCCTCATGCTTGGGCTGATACACAATTATAAAGCCGAAACAAACTTCCAAATGAAATGTAAACAAAACTACAAAACCAATAAAAATCAAATGAGCAACAGTTATTTTAACAAGGTGGATGATGTTGTTTTTCTAAAATTAAATTGCTGTTCAGATCGTGACTGTGCTGCCGCCTGGGATACAGGTTCTTTTGAGTTCGTCACGCTATATTACTGTGAGGCAGGCGATGACTCAGCTCTCACACCACTTTTTTTCCTATCAGATCTACTGCTAAACTGTTATTCCTACAGCCCTCAGGGACATCATTTGGCCTTCACTCGGGCTAAGCCATCATTTATGTATTAAGTTCTCCTCTGTTCTTTCCTCATTAGTCCTTGACAATGCAAGCAGAACATTGTGAAGCTAATGAGTTCTTTTACACAAAACGTAGCATCTATCCCACTGTGCACCCCCTTCCTCCCTTAATGTCCCCCAACTAGAAATTGTATCCCACAGCATTCCTTGTACCCATACTATAAGGTTCAGGCCAAGGAGGTATAGGTGGACATGTTATTTAGGACTTTTGGGAGATTTTCTTAAAGGGGAGAGGGCTGGCCTGTCTTTGCCTTTTTTTCCATCTTACTGCTTGGAATGAATGAGTATGAGCTGCAGCTTCAGCAGCCAGTTTGGATTGTGAGGCCAAAGGTTGTACTTAAAAGATGTCACAGGAGGCTTCCAAGAAGAGTTAGGGGTCTAACAGTTTCTTGGAGCTTCCACAACAAAGCAGCACCTCCTAGCTACAAACATTTTCTATGTGATAGAAAATTAACCTACTATCTGGTTCATGCTACTATCATTTTGGATTTCTTTTCTGTCACATGTAGCCCCATATAATTCTAATGGATCATGGCAGAGGAAAATAATGGCCCAGAAATCCCATGACTACCGTTAGTTATAATATGGCCATCCAGATGGGTGATGCAGAATAGGATCTAGGGTTTTATCATTTGGTTTAGGTTGTGATTGCAATATAGCAACTCCAGTTGGTACAGCTGTTATGGACAGCAACATGGAAGGTCCTCAAAAATTAAAATTAAAACTGCTGTAGGCTCCACCAATCTCCCTTCTGGGTATATGTCCAGTGGAAATGAAATCAGCACCACCTAGACTTACCTACCCCCACATTCATCACAGCGTTATTCACAAAAGCCAACATATAGAAGCAACCTAAGTGTACATCAACACATGAATGGAGAAATTATGACACATATACATTTCCATATCTGTATATAGATACAGACACAAAATACACACAACACAATAGTACTCAACCCTCAAAAAGAAGGAAATCTTGCTATTCACAACATGGGTAAAACTGGAGGGATTATGCTAACTGAAATAAGGCAGGCACAGACTGAGAAATACTGAATAATCTTACTTATACGTAGAAACATTTCAAAAGGCAAATATATATAAGCAGAGAGCAGAATGCTGTTTGCTGGGGCTTGGGGGCTGGAGAGGAGCAGATGTCGGTCAAAGGGTACAAAATTGCCTGCCACTGTACAGGACGAATAAGTAATTCTAGTGCTCTAATATACAGTATGAGGACTAGAGTTGGTAATATTTTATTTTATAGTATTATATAATATACTGGAAATTTACTAACAGAGTAGATTTTAGGTGCTCTTAAAACACACACACAGAGGTAGCTCTATGAAATAATAGATATGCTAGCTAGCTTATCATAACCATTTCAATGTGTATATGTCCACCAAAACCTCACGTGGTATGCATCAAATATGTACACTAAAAACAGTAAAAGTCCCATAATTTTGAAATTATCACAGAAAATTCCCTTACCCCAATGTCTACTCCATACCCTCGCAGGCTGTCAGAAGAAACTTCCTAATACTCACGCAGAAAGGATGTAGGGACCTAACACTGGGCGCTAAAGTGCAGACAGTGAAAGTTCCATTGGGGACCCCTGACTTTGAGCTTATATCTCAGGTAGACCCCAAAGGACAGAAAGTAGAACAGGGCTGAGGTTTCAGTTATTGATTTTTTGAAGTGCTTCCCTTGCAGTTTGATTTTTGTTCATAAACTCTCTACCTACTCTTATGTCTTCAAGATTTTCACCTTCATTCTCTTCCAATAGATTTAGTGTTTCTGTTTTAATATTGAGATCTGTGATCCATTTTTACTTGAGTTTGGTGCATGGTGATAGACTGGGGTCTATTTTCAGTCTTCAGCAAGAGGCAAGCCAATTTCTCCAGCACCATTTATTGAAGAGGCTTTCTTTCTTCCAGTGAGCTTGTTTGGCCCCTTTGTCAAATATTAAGTGGCTGAGTGTGTTTGTGGTTGTGTCTGCATCTTCCAGTCTGTTCCATTGATCCTCAGGTCTGTTTTTTAGCCAGTACCAGATTGATTTTATTACAATAGCTTTGTAGTATAACTTCAGGTCAGGGATTGTGATTCCACCTGACATGTCCTTGTTGCCCAGGATTGCTTTTGCTATTCTGGGTCTTTTCTGGTTCTAGGTGAATTTAAGGAATGTTTTTCCTAGATCTGTGAGGTATGCTACTGAAAAGTTTTTGCACATCTACAGAAATCACCAGTAGAGTGAAAAGAAAACCCACAAATTGGGAAAAAATCCTAGCTGGCTGTCCTTCGATCAAAGGTCTTCTATCTAGAATATACAAAGAATTAAAAAACATGAACCTGTCCAAATTCAAAGACACAATCCAGAAATGGGAATCTGAGATGATTATACATTTCTCAGGTAAAGAACTACAAATGGCAAATAAATATATGAGAAAATGTTTTACATCTTTAGTCATTTGAGAAATGCAAATTAAAACAACATTGAGATTTCATCTCACCCCAGTAAGATTGGCCAACATTGAGAAATCAACCAATAACAAATGCTGGCGTGGCTGTGGAGAAATAGGGACTCTATTACACTGCTGGTGGGAATGTAGACAGGTGCAACCACTGTGGAGATCAGTTTTGAGATTCCTCAGCAAACTAGGTCTAGAGGTTCCATTCAAACCAGCTATTCCCCTTCTGGGTATTTTCCCAGAAGATCTGAAAACATCATATCCCCATGATATATGTGCACCCATGTTTATAGCAGCACAATTTGTTTTTTTTTTTATTTTAAAAGTGAAAGAACAAAAACACTAACACATACACACAGTAGCACAAGAACATTACAAAAACAACTACAAATAAGGTGGAGGGGATCAACAATGGTTGTTGTATTACACATTGGTAGCTTCAAAGTGTATACTCAGGACAATACAAATAGACATATGAGGTTGATCAAACAACTAATCACCGATTGTTTCCCACATCAATATGACATGAGACAACAGTGCAACCATGTCAGCCATCGCACACATATATACATACCTACAGAGCTATCCCCCTCTTCCTCCTCTCCTTCCCTTCATCCCAATTATAGCAGCACAATTTGTAATAGCTAAATCATGGAAGCAACCCAAATATCCTTCCACAGAGGACTGGATAAAAAAACTGTGGCATTTTTATAAAGTGGAATATTACTCAGCTATAAAGAAAGACAAACTTGAGGCTTTTGTAGGCGAATGGTCATAGAGACCATACTCATAAGTGAAAATAAATCAGATGTGCATGTGCAAACAATGTATTACATCACTAGTGTAAGAAAGTGAAAGTGGGAATATAAATTAGGAGGTATGAAAGGAAATTGCTCAAAAGTAAAGAGCAAATGGGATGAGGTGAAGGAGAAAAGGAAGAAACGGATAACTATGTATGTATGTATGTATATGCAGGATGGCTAACATGGTTGCACTATTGATATGTCGCTTTATTGGAAGGAACAGTTAATGAGTAGTTGTTTGATCAATCCTGTATGTCTATATGTGTTTTCCTGAGCATACACTTTGAAGTTATCAATATGTACTACAACAGCCATTGTTAATTCCCTGTCCCTTTGTCTGTAATTCAGTTTTGATTGTACTGTTCTTGTGTTATTTTGTGTCTATTTGTTCATGTTTTTGTTCTTTTACTTTTAAAAATAAAATAAGAAAAAAAGAAAGTAGAACAGGGCTAAGCGGGAAGTTTGGGTTAGGTAACCAGTGGATTGAGGGAGCCACAGAAGGGGGAAAGCAGAGCCCAGGCCCATCCGCCTGAAGCTGTGCTCCCCAGCCCTTCCTCCGCGCCTGCTCCATTTCTCTCAGCCGCGCAGCTGCACAGAAGATGGTTTCTGATGGCAAGAGAAATGATAGCCCAAGAGAGTGTGACTGTCGCTGCTTCCTAGAGCACCAGGGGCATTGAGCAGGTGATGGGAAAGTTGGGGCCCAAGTGCTAGCCAGGAAGGGTCAGCTTTCTATCCCTCTGTGGGGCCCCAGCTGCTGCATAGAGCCTTAGCATTGCGAACTTGACTCCTCTGACTGAAATCTCCGTGCTAATTTCACATTTAGTCCTGGGCCTTGGGCCACATCATAAACTGCCTGCTCATTGGTTCCCTTCCCACCGCCACCTCAGGGTTCAGGGCCAAAATTTGGTAGAAGGAGGGGGCTGTGAAATGTGAACCTCAGTTTGGCCCGCTCAACCTGGCTCCAAATAATAAATCTCAATCAAATCTCTGGAGAGAAACCC
>PVLD010036602.1:0-10851 GCA_004027595.1 Dinomys branickii
AAAAAAAAAAAAAAAAGAAAAAAAAGAAAACACAAGAACCAAAATTGTTTTTTGTTTTTTAAGACCAGGTTTCAAGACCAGGCTAGCCTTAAACTCAGTGATCCTCCTGCCTCAGCCTCCCCAAGTGCTGGGATTACAGGTGTGCACCACAACATCCAGTGAAAATATATTAAGAAATCTAAAACTGACACTTTTGTGGATTTATGATTTTAAAGTAATCATCAGACTGGCTCTAGTATTGAAAGAATCTTGTTTGTGATATTTTATAAATAAGTATTAAAATAATTAAGCTTTTAATTGTGTATATATAGCATGACAAATGCTGGAAGGAATAAAATTCCAAATACTGTAAGGAACTCTGCAGTCAGGAAGTTGTAAGCTGAAGAAGTGCATTAGCAGAGGTGAGTAAATGACACACCAGTGTTGTTGGTGTGGTTTCTATCTGGATGTCCCTAGAGCCTCAAGATCAGAAGTGAGACCTGTGGAAGGTCCCAGACTGGAAGGGCTTTAGGGCTGACTTGCTGGATGGTGTGTGGCCCAGAAGTACGTATCTCCCTTCACTCCACCTCTGCTTCCTGTCCGCCTCGAGGTGAGCAGGTATTCTGCTCTGCGGAGCCGGGACTATGGACTGAAACATGAGTCAAAATAACCCTCTCCTCCTTTCAGTTCCAAGTGTTGGGCACACTGTCCCAGCAATACAGAACGTGACAGGGACACTACCTAAATATCCCCTCTCTCCCACTGGGCCCATATCCCTTGAAAAGGAGATCTCTTCATTATGCAGATGAGAGCAGCAGCCATGGGTCAGGCATCTTAGAGATGATGCTAAGTCAGGACAAGAAAAGGGCAAGGTAAGCTTGAACATCTTACTGTGCCAGAAAATAAGAAGTGCTCAAGAAAGTCGTGGGTGACACATCTAGTAGAATGTTTCATGACAAAGGATATTCACAGAGTTGAGAAATGTTTGCACGAATTTCTTAATCACAATGGGAAAGCTACTTATAGAGAAAAAAAGCATGGATGAGGTGATTAAAATTCACATTATCAACAAGGGGCCCCAGAGCCAGGCATGCTGGTGCATGCCTGTAATCCTAGCACTCAGGAGGCTGAGGCAGGAGGATCATTGCCAGTTTGAGACCAGCCTGGGCTACAAAGTGAGCTCAAGGCCAACCTGAGTTGAATGATGAGATCCCATCTCAAAAAGACATAAAAGGGCCTGAAGATGTATCTCAGTGTGCACAAGCAGCTGCCTGGCAAGCAAAAGGTCCAGAGTCAATTCCCAGTACAAAAGGGGTGGGGGGCATGTACTCTATAGACACCATCGCCTGAACAAGGGTGTTTATGTAGTACTGCAGCCAAAATCCCACTCCTGAAGCCAACCCTGAGGAGACAGACACGCCCAATGCAAGGGACTTTTCAGAAAACAACTGGTTTGCAGTCTTCAAAAATGGCAACATACCCTGAGCAACTACTTTAACAAGATGTAATTTTTTTTTTCTTTTTAAGACAAGGTCTCATTATGCAGTTCAGGCTAGCCTTGAGTTTACTTTATAGCCCAGGCTAGCCTCAAACTTCAACAATCCTCTTGCTTCAACCTCCTGAATCCAGGCTGGGATGACTGGCATGCACCACCATGTGTGGCTGTAATGTATTAATATTGATATTCTATTATTTTTTAATAAAAAAATTTTTTTCATAAATTTTTTTTTAAATGTCAATGTATAAACTACACATGATGGCTTATGCCTGTAATCCCAGCACTTGGGAGGCTGAGGCAGGAGGACCTCCGTAAGTTTGAGGCCAGCCTGAACTACTTAGCGACACTACTTAAGTGACACCATGTCTCAAAAAAATCAGTGAATAAAAGACAAAGAAAGCCTCAGGAAGTGTTCCAAATTAAAGACAACTAAAGTATACCTAAGAGCCAGGTATGGTGGCACAAGCCTATAATCCCCACAATTGAGAGGCTGAGGCAGGAGGATCGCCATGAGTTTGAGGCCATAGTGAGTCCAGGCCAGCCTGAACTACATAGTGAAACCCTGTCTCAAAAAACAAGAACACCTAAGAACCAGAGATGTAGCTCTGAGTTTGAGTTTGTGCCTGAGGCCATAGGTTCAACCACCAGTACCCTAAAAAACAGATAAGCAGGAGATAACTGAATAAAATACAAGATACTGAACTAGATCCTGGGATGGAGGAGAAACTTTGTTACAAGACATAACTGAGGGGTGTGGGTATAGCTCAGAGGAACAGTGCCTGCCTGGTAAGCTAGTCCTGAGTATGATTCCCAGTAGGGAAAAAAAAAGACATAATTGGGCCAGGCATGGTGGTGCATACCTGTAATCCCAGCACTTGGGAGCCTGAAGCAGGAGGATCACTGTAAGCTCAAAGCCATCGTGAACTACATAGTGACATTCTGTCTCCAAAGGGAAAAAAAAAAAAAAAAAAAGAAAGAAAGCCAGGCACACACTCGGGAGGCTGAGGCAGGAAGATCTCTGCGGGTTTGAGACCAGCCTGGGCTACAAAGTGAGCTCAAGGCCATCCTGAACAGTGTAGAAAGACCCTGCCTCAACAAGACAAAAAATAAAAATAAAAAGGCATAATTGGGCCAGGTGTGGTGGCATACACTGGTAATGCAAGCACTCCAGAGGCTGAGGCAGGAAGATTGCCAGAATCTGAGGCCAGTCTGGGCTACATAGTAAGTACAAGGTCAGACTGGACTAGTGAGATCCTGTCTCAAAAAAAAAAAAAAAAAAAAAACCAGACCAACATTTAAAAATAACATAACTGGGATAAATGGCAAATTGAGGCTGTAGATCAGAAATGTTCTGATAGTGTTAGATTCCCTGTGATTAATAGTACTGTGGCTATATAAAGTAATACATTTTTTACAGGAAATACACACTAAGCCAGGCATGATGGCATGCATCTATAATCCCAGCACCATAGGAACCTGGTCAACCTAGGGATTTAGCAAGAGCTTGTCTCAAAAGAAAAAGTGAAGGAGGGGGGCGGTCTGGGACTATAGTCAAGTGTCAAGGACCTCCTAGATTTAATTTATTTTGCCTCAAAAACCAAACAAGTAAAACACTACAACATTAAAGAGTAACTGGTCATGCTGTACACAACCTACTGCACATTCAGAAAGAAATTATACTCACTTCTTTTGGAGTATGATTATCAGCAATTCTCTGACCTTCAAAGAGAAACCTGAGTGAATTCATTGGAACACCCTAAAAAAGATAAGAAAAAAAAATGTATGTGTGTACACACACACACACACACACACACACACACACACACAGAATATATATACAAAGCTTAGAAGACACGGATAGAACTGATACACAAAAAGAGCAAGCCTTAACAGATACACAGAACATAACCCTAGACAGCTACTTCTATCCTAATTACTACGGATTGAGCACCAACTACTTACACCAAGCCATTCACTATTTATCAAAACATTTACCGTGTACTTTACACACACAATTGTAAATGTTCTTTGCAAGCAACTCCAGCATTATCAGTTCCTCTTACTTTACCATGAGGGAACTTGAGGCTTACAGTGCATTTACAGAGGCCACAGAGATAAGAATGCTAACTAACTAAGCCAAACCTGTTTCCAAGCCCGTGTTTCTGACCACTAATTCATTCATTATTCCAAGCATGAAACAAAATCAGGAACAGGATGAACATCCTCACCAGCAACCAACTACACAAGCAAAAATGGTTTTAGCCAGCCATGCATATCCCAGTACGTAGGAGGGTGAGGTAGAAAGGCTGCCCCTGAGCTCAAGGCCAGGGCTACACAGTGAATTCAAGGACAGCTTAAACTACACAGCAAGACCTTGTCTCTTTTTAAAAAATAATTAATTAATTAAAAGCTTCAAAAATGTAAAAGGGCTAGGGATATAGTTCAGTGCAAAGGCGACGACAGGGTGGAGCCGGGCGGTCCGCTGTGAGCATATGTGCTTTCCCACCTCCGACCATGGCAGTTTGTATGCACCCATGTTATGTTATAGTATAGTCTGAGGCAGATATATCTCTTCCCAAGGCGAGAGTCCAAGGCTATAGATAAACCCAGGAGTACAGTTATTATCACAGGGAAGATGACTGATTGAGTGGTAGGGCAACAGAGATGAGGGAGGAGAGAAATTGAATGATCAAATGGGCCATCATCTGTGTAACTGAGTAACAAAGGTGAAGGTAACATTATGTAGGACAGCATCCAGAGCTAATTCCCTTCTTTTTTTTTTTTTTTTTTGGCGGTACTGGGGATTGAACTCAGGACCCTGCGCTTGCTAGGTAGGCGCTTATTCCACTGAGCTATATCCCCAGCCCTGCTAACTCCCTTCTATGTTCTTTATAATTCTGTATTTCCTCCATCGTTTTTGTATTAACAGAAGTGAAGATAACTTTATATTATACAGCATCCAGTGCAAATTCCCTACTATCTTATCTATAATTTGGTATTTCCTTTAATGTTTTTGTGTTAACTAATGTGAAGATAACTATGTAATACAACATCCAGTGTTAATTCCATACTATATTCTGCATAGCTTTGTATTTTCTGTATTGTTTATGGTTTTTCTGGTTCATATGTCTCC
Source organism: Dinomys branickii (assembly GCA_004027595.1). Lineage (NCBI taxonomy): Eukaryota > Metazoa > Chordata > Mammalia > Rodentia > Dinomyidae > Dinomys > Dinomys branickii. The sequence goes on from PVLD010036602.1 coordinate 4,611, forward strand.
ATTCTTTTGTCTTTAAAAATAAAATTTAAAATAAATAAATAAATAGTTCAGTGCAAAGGCTCTAGGTTCAATCTCCAGCACTGCAAAGCAGAAAGGAAAGAAAGAGAAGAGGGAAAGAGGAAAACAAAGTTTTGCTGAATATCTACTATAGTAAGACTTCACTGGCACACGCTTGTAATCCTAGTACTCAGGAGGCTGAGACAGGAGGATCGCTACGAGTTCAAGACCAGCCTGGTCTACAAAGTGAGCTCAAGGCCAGCCTGAACTGTATAGCAGACCCTGCCTCAAAAACACAAACAAACAAACAAATAAATAAATAAATGTATTTCTCCCCCTCCCCTGAAGACTGAAAATTCCTGGGCATGGCAGGGAATCCTTTAATCCCAGTACCATGCGAGCCTGAGGCAGGAGGACTGTAAACTCCAGCCCATCCTGCACAGCACAGCAAAGACCCTGTCTCAAAATAAAAAAGGATGGAGATATACTACAGCACAAAGACCATGGGTTCAATCCCCAGTATCCCCAGTATTCCCAGTATCACAAAAGACGAAGAAAAGGCAGGGAAGAGAAGAAGGAGATATTTAATCTTTGCTACATTTTTTAAAAAAAGAAAAACTGAATAAGTCTATACAATCCCTCCTTGCATTAATACCATGCAACACAACTCTTCGATGTTTTTATTCCCTTTATTTGTATGCTACTGATTACAACTGCATATACTAAAAAAACACTAACAGTAATAATGAGATACATTTATTGAGCATTTTTAGGCATCATGTTAAGAGATTTACTTAGGCTACTTCATTTCATCTTCATGAAGTAAGCACTATAATTTTTTAGTAAGATGACAAAAGGACAGAGATTAAGCAACTTGCTACAGATTGCAAAGCCAGGTGGCAACAGAGTCCAAATATGAGTCAAGCAGCTAAAAGGATGTTAACCTAGTAATCCAGCTCAAAGACTGTAAGCTGTAAAGATTCAGTATTAATAAATTACACTTCTACATTTCTATATGTATCCTTTTTTTTTTGGTAACAGGAATCGAACTCAGGACCTGACACTTGCCAGGCAGGCACTGTGCCACTGGGCTATATCCCCGGCCCCTTGATGTTAAAAGATACGGCATAAACTTAACAGAAATCTGTAGTACTATGTATAAAGGCTAATACTAGCACTTAAATTTAACATACAGCTGAGCACTCATTTATAACTCTGAGTTACTTTCAAGCCAGTTCCACATCTTAGGAATTCAAACTTTGAAATGGCCCACAAGAAAGCAAATGAAATTACACAGAATACAACAAGATTAGTATTCTTCTTCCTTGAGTTCCTAATGGTGAAAATAATAAAACAGAATCAATTTTTTGGTAGATTTCAGAAAAGAAAAATGTATGGCAAAGCATCGTATTTAGTACAAGCATATACAAACCTGTCTTTGACAGTACGATTCTTTGAGTTTCTTGAGATGTGTTGTCATTTTCACTTTGAAGTGAATCTCACTGCTATCCTAAGGAGATAAAAGAAAAATAATTATCCCTCTTTGCATAAATGTTTACTTTGCTTGAACTAAATTCTTTAATTACACACTAACAAAACTAGAAACAGAAACTTTATCACCTACATTTTTCTACCAAAATATTTTTTACCATTCTTAACAGGATTTTTTTTTTGGTACCAGGAATCAAATGCACTTGCCAAGCAGGCACTGTGCTGCTGAGCTACATCCCCGGCCCCTTAACAGGATTTTAAAAACACTATTCGCTGAGCACGGTGGTGCACACCTGTAATCCTAGCACTAGCGAGGCTGAAGCAGGAGGATCGCCTTGAGTTCAAGGACAGCGTGGGTTACACAGTGAGTTCAAGGCCAGCCTGAACTACAGAGCCAGACTCTGTCAAATAAATAAATCAACAAAAACACTCCTCAAAGTTGCTTTATATCCATCACAAAAGAAATTAATAATAAACAAAGATATTCTTACATGTTAAAATTATCAATATAAGTAGAAGTATATATGCCAAAGAATGCATCCCTTCACTACTGTATATCCATTCCTCTGTCAAAACAAAGAGGCACCACCACAACCCTTTAAAAGCAACTCACAACAAAAAGTAACCCCAGCCAACTGAAACAAGCCATTAAGGTCATCAAGTCTAGGTGAGAGGCGTACCACAAAATATGAGACAAGGAACTTATGGAATCCCCTTTCTCTTGCATGAGTAAAACAAGTTAAGAACTGAATCAGGAGCTGGGGATGTAGCTCAGCGGCACAAGCACCTGCCTGGCAAGCTCAAGTCCTGAGTCTGATTGCTGGTACCAAAAAAAAAAAGAACCCCTGAATCAGTCAAACTGATTCATGGGACAACACACGCTTTTCTCTCACCCAGACTGCCAAGCAACCATTGAGAAGAGACTGGTATTGACCCCTGTAAAATCTCAAAGCCAAACTTTTGAGTGTATTTCACATTGCCAAATATATATTACATGTTTCATATTTAAGATATTCTCTGGGGCAGGGGAGGTTGAGACAGGGTCTTGCTATGTAGTTCACACTGGCCTCCAATTCACTATGGAGCCCGGACTGGTCTCAAACTCATGGTGATCCTCCTGCCTCAGCCTCCAGAGTGCTTGTTTGTGACTCTAACTATGAAGAAAACTTTCTCTTCCCATGGAATAATAAACAGGTAAAATTTCTGTAGCATACATCATATAATACACATTACAATTACTTTGAGATGAATTAAAATAGCTAACATTGTTTTTCTTTTTAATATTTTCTCTTTAAGAGAAAAAATGTTCTACTCTTGGGATTTGGAGGTTCTTAAAAGCAAATTTTGACCCTACTTTTTTCAAAGATGAATAAATTTGACTTAAAAACATAAAATGCCCAGGTAGCAGGACACCATAAAGAAAAGTTAAGACCTATCAGAGGAAATATGCATAACACATATAACAGACCAATATAATGAACTGCTACAAATTAATATTTTTAAAAAAGTAATCCATAGAGATTACATAGATACATAGAGGATATGAAACTGACAGCCCAAAAGCCTACGTTATCTACATTCAACTAATTCTTCCTAAATATCAGTCTGGGACATCATACCAAACAAAAATTACTCAACATGATGAGAAACAGAAACGCAGGAGCTAAAACTATACAATCCTTTGAGGAAACCACAGATGAAAATCTTTGTCATCCTGGGTTAGGCAACTACTACTTAGTCATGAAAGCAAAATTACAGACAAAAGAAAAAATAAGTTTAATTCATCAAAAGTAAAAGTTGTATGCCCCAAACGACACAACCAAGGAAGTGAAAAGATAACCTCCCCCTCAAAATTTGCAAATCATGTATATATAACATGGACCTACCATGCAGAATATATTAACTATTACAGAAGGCCAGGGATATAGCTCACTAGCTCAAGCACCTGCCTAGCAAGTGCAAGGTCCTGAGTTCGATTCCCAGTACCCCCCCAAAAAAGTTATTACAACAATAAAAAAGCAACCCAACTTAAAAATGGGCCAAAGATCTGAATAGGTATTTTTCCAAAGAAAATGTACACATGGACAATAAATACATTTTAAAATATTCAACACTGGGCCTGGGGGTTTAGCTCAGTGGCATGGCACCCACCGGCCAAGCGTGAGGTCCTGAGTTCAATTCCCAGTACCCTCCCCACCAAAATATAAAATCAAATCAAATCAAATCAAATGCAATGCAATGCTCAACATCATAGCTGTGAGAAAAATGCAAATCAAAATCACAATGAAGCCAGGCATGGTGGTACACACCTGTAATCCCAGCACTTGGGAAGCTGAGGCAGGAGGATCACCGTGCGTTCAAGGCCAGCCTGGGCTACACAGTGAATCCAGGCCTGCCTGAACTACATAGCAAGATCCTGTCTCAAAAAACAAAACAAAAACAAACAAAACCACAATGAGATACCATTTCATACTCACTACCATGACTGTAATAAAAAAGACGGATTAAAAGTATTGACCAAAAGAATATGGAGAAATTGCCACACACCCTGCTGAAAACATTTTGGCAGTTCCTCAAAAACCTATGTCCACACAAAAGCATATATGAATGTTTGTATTATTCTTAACAGCCAAAATAGGGAAACAAAGTGTCATCGACTGATAAATGAATAGCAAAATGCCTTCTATCCACAGTGGACTATTAATCAGCCACAAAAAAGGAATGAGGTGCTAATATACGCTACAGTATTGATGTAGAAAACATGCTAATCAAAGAAGCCAGACACAAAAGCCTACATATTCATTTATACACAACACCCAAAATGGGTAAATTTAGAGAAGAGTGATTGGCAACAGCTAGGGAAAGAGTGGGTGGGGAGTTAATGGTCATGAGGTCTTTCTAGGGGTGATGAAATGTTCTGGAATTAGACCAGTGAGGACTCTGCAGCCTTGCAAATGCAACAAAGCCACTGGATTCTACTTTAAAGTGGTACATTTGAGAGGCCAGAGGTCAGCTCAGTGCCGCAGCACGTGCTTGGCCAGCATGAAGTCCTAAATTTAATCCCCAGTATCTCCCACCCCACTAAAAAATAAATAAAGTGGTGCATTTGAGCTGAGGGTGGTGGTACATGCTTGTAATTTCGGCCTTGCATAGACTAAGGCAGGAGGATTGCTGGCCAGCTTGTACTATGTAGTAGTAAGTTCCAGGCCAGCCTGAACTAGATAGTGAGATCCTGTTTAAAAAAAAAAAAAAGCCAAGTGTGGTGGCACACACCTATAATCTCAGCAGCATTCTGGAGCCTGAGGCAGGAGGATCACCTCAAGTTCAAGGCCAGCCTGTACTATACAGTGAATTCAACACTAGGCAGAACTACACAGGGAGGCCCTGTATCAACAAAAAAACAAAAACAGAACAGAAAAGTGGTGCATTTGATGGTTATTGTTCACTATCTCTCCTTAGAAAGTTTTTGAAAATAAGACAATGATAGATTTATGGGAAAAAGATATATATACACAATTAGTGTTAGACTATAAACATAGAAGACAAAAATTACATGTTATTCTACCTAGTAAGCATGAAGTCCTAAGTTAAATTCCTGGTACCAAAAAAAAGGAAAAACCTACATGTTATTAATAATCAGAGAAATGCAAAATAAACAAAACATTTTATCTATGATATAGGCACAAAATTAAAGACTGGTACCCCCTGCATGTTGGGGGGATGTGGGGAGCTGGTACTTGTGGCCTTTGACAGGGCAAGACCAACATCTGCTACTATAATTCTATCATACTTAAAAAACTGTGATGGTTCATTCCTCCAACAGTCTTCAGCTTACCTTAAGTCACATGTCAGAAAGAGTCAGCAAGAAACAGAGGACTGTCTAGGGGACACAGACCAGAGATGGAAGAAGGGGAGAGGGAGGGATACAAAGTCAGGAAAAGGACACAGACTCCTCTGTTTAACAGTGGCCCTGCCCTGGCCTTACCAAGGAATAGTGCTTTCCACCCTTGCCCATGAAGCATGCCAACTGAGAATAACTTTCCATTTGGAAAAATTAAGGTGATCTAAAGCTGTCTAGCAAACTAATTTAAACACCGTATCAGCCACTTGTACCTCCAAAAAAAGCACACATCATTGACAAAAATGTCATTTTTAATTAACCTGCCTTTCTTAAAACATTATTTTCCCTGTGTGTAAGAAATTATCCCCACATTGGAAGAGAGTCAATGAAAAGAAATAAGGACACTCACCTGTCCGATGACTTTGAGTTTAATGTACTCCCCTTCCTTCTTATCCCCCAAGTCCTCAGTCGAAGGTTTTGCCTCCTGAAAGAAAAGCACAAGTCAGGCCAGAAGCCCAACGACCCCAACGATGGGAGAAGCAGTAACAGGAGCCAACAACGGGGCCACACCAAATTACAGGTTCTACACAGCAGGGGGCAACAAGGAAGAACAGACAGCCCACAGAAGGCGAGAGAATCGTTGCCAAGTAAACTTGCAACAAAGGATGAGTATCTAGAATATATAAATATAAAATTTTTGGGAGGGGAGGGTCTTTTTTTTTTTTTAATTTTATTTTAAAGACAAAAGAATGGAGACATATGAACCAGAAAAGCCATAAACAATACAGAAAATACAAAGTTATACAGAATATAGTAGGGAATTAGAACTGGATGTTGTATTACATAGTTGTCTTCACATTAGTTAACACAAAAACATTAAAGGAAATACCAAATTATAGATAAGATAGTAGG
>PVLD010036603.1:0-10848 GCA_004027595.1 Dinomys branickii
AAAAAAAAAACAATGACCATTGTTAATTCTCTGTCACCTTGTCTGTGATTTAGTATTGTTTGTTCTATTCTTGTGCTACTTTGTAAATGGTTTTCTGTTTGTTAATATGTTTTCATTTTTTTACTTTTAAAAACAAATATAAATAAATAAATAAATACAAAACAAAAATATGTTACCAGTATGTAATGCTTTGTTCTTTAATATAAAAGCACATTTCAAAATTAAGGCAAAAACCATCTTCAGAAAAGAAAAGTAGAAGAGAATTTGTCACTAACAGACCTATTAAGAGGAAAGACTAAGAGGAAGTCTTCAGGCAGGAGGAAAATAATTCTAGAAGAAAGTACAGTAATCTAAAAGGGGGAAAAAGAGGAAGAGGAGGAGAAGAAAAAAAAAAAGCAATAGAAAACATAAATGTATGGAAAGTTAAGTGACTATTAACTGCAAAAAATATACTAGTGAAATATTTTGGTGTTTATAATTAAAATACATCATGATAATAACATGTGTTAATAGAGAGTAAAATGAATTAAAATATTCTCAGGTCTTCATATTATCTGCAGTGACAAAATGCTAATTTATATTAGACTTTAATAAGTCAGAAATGCATGTTGTAACCTCTAGGGATAAAAAGAGAAGATGTAAAAATAATCCTGAATTTCCAAACATTCTTACTGTACTTCTACCTAAAACTGACATTTAAAAGAAGAAAAAAGAATCTATCGATGCAGGTAGATTTTAAAATATAGCTTTCTTAGTGACTGAAAGAATAAGCAGATTTTTAAGAAACAATAAAATATCAAAATTTTGCGTATCATGATTAACCAATTTAACTGCATACTTACGTTACAGCTCCCAACAATTACAATTGATTATTTTTTCAAATACATACAGAACATTTATCAAACTAATCACGCAATAGACAATGCAGTGTCAGAAAAATTCAAAAGCTAATCATCATGCAATATGTTCTGTGAAACAATGATATTAAACTAGACGTCTAGAACAAAAAAGTGCAAAATTCGCCAAAGGCTTATAAATATATGTACCCAATATAAGGTTCTTTTCATTTTTAAAGCACCATAGAAATGAGAAGATGTGTGGACCTGCATGATAAATAATTCCTCATCCTCCACCACCTCCAGGTACTGTCTGATCACCCAGGGCTGCCTTCAATTATTGTTTTACAAAAATTATCCTTTTACAAAAACTTTGCAAAGAATTACTCTACCCTTTTAGTGATTTCCACCCACCAGTCCCTCTTGATCCTTCTTTGGCTTTAAATCCTTTCTTTTGCTTGTTATATCTAGAATAGAGTTCAGTCTCTCCTCTTCTAAAAAGCGGTCCCTAACTGTATCACAATACAGTGAATAGAGTCTGCCTTATGGCCTTAATAAGTGTCAACCAAAATGGTTTTCCTCAACACTGCTATCCCTCCTATCATCCCCACTACTCTCCACTAAAGCAGAGGTTTTAATCAGTGTGATAATATTCAAAAAATTTTAACTAAATAAAAGGAAGAAATGAAATTGTTACCACTAACAAAAATGCTAGCTTTCTATCCAGAAAATCCAAGATAATACACAAATAAATATAAAAATAAATAAGTGCATTTAGAAAACTTCCTGGTTATAAAGTCAATATACAAAATTTGTTTGCATTTCTACATCCCAGCAATAACTGGAAACTAATTTGCAGAAATACAACTAAAAATATACTGTTAGAATACATCAATACCTAGGAATAAGTCTAATTTATTTTTAAATGCAAGATCTCTACAGAGAAAAATCACAAATATTAATAAAATAAAAATATTAAAGGAAAACCAAATAAGTAAAGAGCTATACTATATTCATGGGTGGTAAGACTCAAAGTTCTAATGATATCTGCTCATCCCAACTTGAATTGTAGAATCAATTTCAAAAAGTTTCCATAGAAACTAATAAAAGTATATTTATGAAAATAAATATAGAAATGAAAGAGGTTAAGAATAGTGAATATAACCCTGAAGAAGACCAAAGCTAAATTATGTATATTGCCAGAGAGCAGTTTTTATAAAGCTACAGTACTAACTGGTATTGGTGGTTGGATAAACAGACTATGAAACAATAAAATAGACACCCAGAAACAAAATTTCACATATCCAGCCTTCTGATTCATCATAAATTGTGTCCATGAAATGCACATGAAATGCAATGTAGAAGAATTTTCTTCAGTAAATGAACTAAGTCAATTAACCTCACCCCTCTCTCACACCATATACAAAAATCAATTTCAGATGCTCCATAGATCAAATTATGACATGTAAAATCACAATACTTATAGATGGTAAGACAATGACCTCTTTGAGGAAGGCAAACATTTTTCAACAGAATAGTGCAAGTATTAACCCTAAAAGATAATCTGGATTTTCAGATACTTTAAAAAGTGAAAGAGGTCAATTGCAGAATTGAAGAAAATATTTTAAATGTGTATATCTAACAATATATTTATATTCAGAATATGTTAATAATTACACATGCGTACGAAGAGAATGCAATAAAAATTCAGGCAAAAGACTGGTCCAGCACTTCTCAAAGGAGGTCCCTCATGTGGATAATGAGTATATAGAAAGGCATTCAGCGCCCTTAGTCACCAGAGAAATGCAAACTAAAGCTACAATAAGATCACCAGAAAAGTTGCAGCTAGATCACCACAAAACTGACTAAAGTTTATGTTTTAAAATTATATGTTATATCACATATTATAAAAGACACAGCAGCCTGGGCTACAGCTCAGCAGCACAGCACCTACCTGGCAAGTAAAAGGTGATGAGTTCATTTCCCAGTACCAAAAGAAATAATAATAATAAAAGAAAATGAAAGAGCAACTGGAATTCTTACACAGGACTTGAAGAAATACAAGTTACTTATAATTTCTTTGGAAAACTGTTGTTAGCAGCAATTGATACTGAATGTACAAGCACCTATGTCACAGCAATTCCACTTCTACATGTGTCCTAGAAAATATATATATTAAAATATGACTAAATATATGGAATATGTACTTCTGGAAACATTACCCAGAGCAATTACACAAGAGAGAAATAAAAAGAATAAGGATAGGAAAGGAAAAAGTGAAATTACCATTATTTGCAGATGACATGATACTCTACATAGAAAACCCCAAAAAGTCTACCAAAAGACTCCTAGAATTAATAAACAAATTCACTGATATAACTGTATACAAAGTCAACACTCAAAAATCAATAGCATTCTTGTCCCCAAACAACAAATTCATTGGGAAGGGAATTAAGGAAAACACACCCTTCATAACAGCATCCAAAAAAATGAAATACTTAAAAGTCAATCTAACAAAGGAAGTAAAAAAATCTATGCAGTAAAAATTACAGTACTCTGAAAAACATCAAAAAGAATTCCAGAAAATGGAAAGGTATCCCTTGCTCATGTATAGGAAGAATCAACATTGTGAAAATAGCCATTCTCCCAAAAACTATTATACAGATTTAATGCAATCCTGATCAAAATACCATTAGCATACCTCTCATATCTAGAGAAAACATTCTTAAAATTCACCTAGAACCAGAAGAGACCTAAAATAGCAAAGGAAAGCCTAAGCAACAAAGGCAAGGCAGAAAGCATCACAGTCCCTGACTTGAAATTATACTACAAAGCTACTATAATAAAATCAGCATGGTACTGGCAAGAAAAAAGACATGAAGATCAGTGGAACAGATTAGAAGATGCAGCCACAACCACAAACACACTCAGCCACCTAATCTTTGAACAAGGAGCCAAACATGTTCACTGGAAGCAAGATAGCCTCTTTAATAAATGGAGCTGGAAAAACTGGCATTCCACATGCTGAACACTAAAACTAGACCCATGTCTATCACCATGCACTAAACTAAACTCAAAATGAGTCAAAAAGATCTAAATATTAAAACACAAACACTAAATGTACTGGAAGAGAAAGTAGGTAGAAATCTTGAAGACATAGGGGTAGGCAGAGAGTTCATGAACAAAAACCAAACTGCACAGGAAATACTTCAGAGAATCAACAGCTGAGATCTCATCTTATTAAAAATTTTTGTGCATCGAAAGAAGTCACTTACAGAGTGAAAAGAAATCCCATAAATTGGGAAAAAGTTTTAGCCATCAAAAGACACATAAGTGTTATTCCTCTTAGTATACCAACACAACAATCTGAAAATATATCAAAGGCAGGATGAATACATAAATTATAGTGCAATCACAAAATAGAATACTATATCACAATAAATATAAACTAGTATTCCATGCCACAGAGTGGAACAATATCACAGCCATAACAAGCAAAGGAATATAGACACAAAGAATTGATACTAAGTAATTCAATTCATATTAATCTCAGTAAGTCTATGGCCATAGCACCCTGAGCACACCCAATCCTGTCATATTAATCTCAGTAAAAGGCAAAATTAATCTATGATGATATCACTCTGTGAGGATGGGTCAATTACTAGGAGGAATGTGAGAAAGAATTCAGATAGCAGTAATTTGTATCTTAACTGAAATGGCAGTCACATGGGTATATCCATTTGGGATAAAAATTGTATGTATCTGCACTATAATTCTGTACACCTTCTACATATTCTAAAATATTATAATATTATACTTCCTGGTATACTCATATGTTAAAGTTTAGATTTGCATGTGTACACAGAAGATACCCATGCCATCATATTGAAAGAAATGGGTAAGCTGTAGCCCAGTGAATATGTATCTATGTTGACAAAATAAACTTACAAAATGTGACATGTGAGCATCTGGCAGAATAAACTGCATTTACGGAAGGTTGCAATCAGTGAGGAGGAACTTTCCCTCCCTGGAAATCTGTGCTTTCTATTATTTTTGTTTTCACAACAAGCATTTGATTACCTTACCCATGGGGATATGTTTTAGAGTAAATCTTCTAGAAAAGTCTCTGCAGTGTAAGCACCTGAACTGAATTGTAATTGAAAGAAAGATATGGCATGGGGAGACATTTGGCATAAAAAATGATTTGAATTTGATCCTTCAGCTTTGATAACTAGGTACAGGAAGTGAGAGGAATCAAGACATCTGCACTGTATCTCAAAGGGACCATATAGTTCAACCAGCCAGTGAAATCTCTGTATCAAAATACATATTTAAACTTCATGCCAAAAATCTAAGGATATGTTCATGTCTTTGACCACCTTTTCTCTATGCCCTGCTTCCAGCTCTTTCCTATGAGCTATATTTTAACCAACTTCATTTCTTTTCAAAGTCTTCTGTGTTTTCCCCCTCAAGAGTAAAATGCATTTCACCATATTACTTTCAATTACCATGTAATAATTTAGGAAATTATTCAGCATCATACCTGCAGTATTTCAGTCAGGCCCCATTACATTGTAATGAGGTTTGATTTAACATGGTCATTATAAATGCTACTAAAGGTTAATAAGGAAAAAAAGTTTCATTCCAGCACATTTGACTTCAATCATTTAGGAATAAAATAAGCATCTGTCACTAAGCATAGGACTTCCTTTTCCTGTGTGTGGCGGGGTATGATTATTTCCCTCACAAAAGTTAAGCAGAACAGAAAGGACTGGGATCCGGCTGAAAGCCAAACTGTGGGAGGCATGGTGTAGAAGAGAATTTTCTAAGGATTGTGCCATATTCTTCTTGGGCAGGGTAACTCTTTGTTGTTCAGGATTGTCTTTCACTTGGCAGAATATCAAGGAATCCTGGCCTTTGCCCACTGAAAGTCTCCATCGTGCCTGTTACTGCTGTAGCCAAAAGCAGCCTTAGAAATTTCCAAATGCCCTCTGGAGCTGACCTCTTCTCCCCCGTTATGACTTGAGCATTAGTTTCCAAGTCTTTTTAAATCAATTTTTATTTTAGTGTAGTACATGGTGTGATATATGGGTCTCAGTTTCCAAGTCTTGAAAGGTTTCCTTTAGAGTCATCCTCTTATTAAATAGTGTTTTTTTAATGTAACAACAAAAGGTGACTTTGTGATCTCACCATCCTCTAAGAGGGATAGGGCTTTTGTTTAGCGGGATGCTGGAGCCAGCTCATTCTAGCGTATCTCTCTTCAGTTCTATGTTCACTGACCCCTGTTGGTAGCTTGAAATAAGCCATGGTGGAAATTTTTGGACAGCCAGTTGTTAGGCATTCACCAGGACACCAGCTGTTTTTAGTGGATGTACTACATAAGTTCATCGGGACAGTGGCAGATATGTATATAGAATATTATGGGAGGATATTAGGTGGACTACTCAGCAGACATAAAGTTCACTTACACTGGCCTTGGCGACTCCCATAGAGACAGGCAATTTCCAGAGCAGCCAAAGTCCAGGTACAAGCACATAGAACTACCAAGAGCAGCGTGCATGGGTATTTAAATTCTCTAGCTAGAGAAAAACAATGATAGTTTCAAATATGAACTTCAAATCAAAGCTTACCAACACTCCAAATTATAATTGCTGATTTAAAATGGAGTTGCTTTTCACAAGTCTCACTTGGAACCACCAGGTGCTGATGTTCTCAACCAACATGTTGTAGACAAGGTCCTGTTAAGGTGGTCTGATTATTTCCTACTCTCTCCTTTCTTCTCAAAGGCAGAGACACTGTAAGTTGTGTTTTCTACTTATTGCACAGGAAGGAAGTCAAGGAACTGGCTTGTTCTCTTCTAATGATTAGAATACTCTCAGGAAAGAGAGAAGATAACCCAATCTAATTACGTGATAACTAGACCTCTCAGCAAATAAAGTCACGATATTTCCCCAAAGAGGAAAATTATGTATGGAATCTTCATAGCAGGATATCCCTGGTTTAAAGTCACTTGTGATAAGTGAACTAGGATCCATGGATTTATGAAGCATAGTTCCCAAGAGAGTGTCGTATAAGTTATCTAACTATGTGAGACATAAAATAAAGATGTTTTTAAATCTCTACTGTGTGATCTTTCTCAGAAATAGCCTCTCTTATGCGGGGCCACAGATTTCAAATCTGATGCTTGAATGATGAATTCTGGGGAATGGAGACAATCCTAGATTTCTTCTTGCTTCCCCTGTGCCACCAGCACTGTACATTCATAAAGTTATTCACAAACCTTGATGCTGGCCAAGACCTCTGACCCACACGGTCTGTCTTGACAACACAGCTTTCTAGGTTAGCTCACCGGTATACCACCTGCCTCAGTAAGTATTGGTTAATCCAGTACTCAGATGGAATGTGCCTTTGCTGAAATGAGTACAATTCAGGCCAGAAAATGATATTTTAAAGATGTCATCTGGTGGATTTCTCTGGTTGACAGCAGCTTATACTAGATTAAGCTTTAAAGCCCTCCAACATTAATATTCCATAGCATAAAAATCAGTCTTTGGGAGTTTGTATCCCATGCAGCCCAGGCCTTACCTCAAACTTCAGTTAAATACTAAACAAAACTAATAACATGAAGCTCAATTCACACAGCCCGTTACTGTGAGTCACTTGAGAGGAAGTGCCAAAGAGGACTGATTTCTATCACAGCTATTTTTTACAAACTAGAAATTTTTGACATATTGATTTTTATACTCTTGATAATAACCCTGTGAGGTTACATGGGAAAGACGATGGTCTTTCTATTAGGAAAAATTTTTTAAAGTAAAACAGTTTTTCCAAGCTCACACAGCTAGTATTTGCCAGAGATGGGTCTCAAATCCAGATCTTTCCTCTCCAAAGCTGAAATTCTCCCTCCATGATACACACTCTTCCCATGGTGCACCTGGGTCCCCACAACCACATCTGGAATAGCCAAGAAGCACAGCTCTGGAGTTCAAGGAGCAGAGCATGCAGAGAGAAGCCCACCTGGGTCCCACAGGAACTGAGGCCCATCTTTGGAGCCATTCTGTCCCCTGTTACCCTGTACTGTGGTCCTGTGATGGGAGGTACAGCCCTGATGATTTCTGAGTTGGCTTCAGGCTCACTATTCCAATGTCTGCTTCTGTCAGATGGTTGATTTGTATGACTGTCCTGATTGGCTGTCACCTGAATACACTCGTCTTATTCTTTCCCAAAACAAGTTTTCTCATTCTTTCCAATAAGGATTAGACAAGGGTTTTTCAAATCTTCAAATTCTGCTTCCCTTTTACTTAAAAAATCTAACTTTAAATTATTTCTCTCTTCTCACAGTTTATTATAAGCAGTCAAGAGGAATGAGACCATTCCTTCGAAACTTTGCCTAGCTAAACAGCCACAGCTAAATATCCAATTTCATTGCTCACAATCCTACTTCCACGTAGCACTGAGACAGAAATACAGTTCAGCCAAATTATTTTCCAGTTTTAATAAGAATGGCTTTTCCTCCATGCCCAATAATAAGTTTTTCATTTCCAGTGAAATCTCATCCCTCAGTGGCCTTAACCACCCATGTCCCCTCCAACATTTTCTTTAAGAGTGCCTAGACATTTACTGAGAAAGTTTTGCTACGGGTCTTCTCCACACATGAGCCCCCATCAGAACTGTCCTTAAGTGTCTTCACAGCAATACAAGCTTTTCCCAGAATGGACCAAAACTCTGCCAGCCTCTGTCACCACTCAGTTCCAAGGCAGCCTCCCCAGTTCGAAGTATTTAACACCGTGATCCCTCCTCCCTGTACAAATTTTTAACTTAGTCAGTTTGGGATGCTATAACAAACTAATAAGACTGAGTAGGTTTAAAAAACAAATGAGCAAACAAAAAGTTACTTGTTTCTCATAGTTTGGAAGCTGGAATACCCAAAATCAAGGCCCTGGAGATTTTGTGTCTAGAGAGGATACATCCTGTCACACAGAAGGCCATTCTCTCCAGGTGTCTTCATGAGGCTGAGGGGTGAAGAAGCTTACTGGGGTCTTTTATGAGGGATCTTCATTCATGAGGACTCCACCTTTATGACCTAATCACCTGCTAAAGGCCTCATCTCTAAATGCCATAAATGTTGAGGATTAGGATTTCAACATACAGATTTATAAGACATATTTCAGTCTACCGCAGCTGCCTCACACACAACATTGTGAGTGGTTCTTGATAGCAAACATATGTTTAGTACCCTGGAAAAACTGAGAGTACTGATAAAGTACCATAATAATTATTGCATATATCTTCATCAAATTTTGTATCTCTTTCATATGCATTATCTCCTTTCATTTATCCCAACTACCTCGCAAAAGGCTAAGGTTAAAAAATACCTAAATGTTCTGGACATTTTCTTTTCTTTTTTTTATTTTAAAGAAAAATTTACAAATATAAAGACATAAAAAACAACACAAAAACAATAAAAATGATACAGAATTTCAAACAAAGTGGCAGGAAATTAACAATGGTTTTGTATTACATATTATTACCTTAAAACTGATGGGCATATAAGATAGATCAAACAATTAAACAGTAAAATGTTTAATTGGAGATTTCTCAGTAAACTAAGACTAGAGGTCCCATTCAATCCAGCTATTTCCCTTTTGGATATTTTTCCACAAGAACTGAAAATATCATATCACAGTGATATATGTGCACTCATGTTTATAACAGTGCAATTTGTAATACCTAAATGTTCTTAAGGTTATATATTTCCCACAGGAAGAGGGAATGAAATTATGAAATTTCTTGAGGTTTTATATAATTCTTGTAATATCTAGCATATAGTTTTAAAATATGATAAGTTCTAGTTCCTCATCTTTCAGTTACACACAACACATACATTGATCACTTTTTAACGAGGACACCATGGCTAAATAAACTGGTTTACAGTAAGAACCTAAGAGTAGAATTCATTGCATTGAAAGTCCTTGCAAGGGCTACAAGAATTTTACAAAATAGTAAGAAATTTCACTGCCTTCCCACTCTGGAGACATGTACAGTCTTATGAATATGTGAGGGCTTTGTAATATGTGATGTGTGTTGTCTAAAAAATTTGACCCTCTTTGGAAATAAGGTATATGAATATGGGTTTCCAATAATGTTTGGAGATCAAAAGTAAAAAGAGGGGCTGGGGCTATAGCTCAGTGGAATAAGCACCTGCCTGGTAAGTGCAAGGTCCTGAGTTTGATCCCCAGTACCACAAAAAAAAAAAAAAAAAAAAGTAAAAAGAGCTTCTTGTGCATTAGACATAAGCAGGAATCACTGTTTAATTAGGAAGCCACCAGGACTATGGGTACTGAATTCTAAAAACACATCACAGTAAAGAACTGAGCACATTGTAGATATTCTCTAAATCCTTGGCTTTAGGAACTATTAACTTTTTGGCGGGAATATGAATAAGAAAATAACTAAATTGTCCTGAATCTCTCCTAGATCCATGCCTTGGCACACAATGTTGTCTAAATTCCCCTAACCAGAGTATCACTGCCTTTATCAGTTAAACAGAGATTAAAATATCTTTTAGATTTTCTGTGTAAAGAGCCCCAGCTGTTTAGTAGGATACTTTCCTACTCCCTTTTATTTTTTCTTTATTTCTGGGTACAGAAGTAATCTCATTTTCTCCACCTTTGTTATAATTCAGCATGGCCCTGTCCCTGTATCTGAGCCAAATGATGGATGAAAGATGTACACCACCTCAAGACCTAACCCATAGCAATACCCACATTCCTCCATATTCTCCTCCTTGTGGCCAGAAGCCGACGCTGATAATTTTTTTTTTTATTTTAGAAACATAAAAGTACAAAGACATATTGACAAACAGACACCCATTATCATAGAAAATAGTACAATCACAACTAATCTATAGACAAGGTGATATGGTCTCAACAGTAGTTGTTGCTTTATCCATTGATATCTTCGAATTGTAGATGTATGGACCCATATACAGACATGCAAATTTAGTCAGACA
>PVLD010036604.1:0-10848 GCA_004027595.1 Dinomys branickii
AGCTCGCCACCCCAGGATTCTTGCAGATAGGCCACTCAGGTGTTCCTCCCTGGGTGGAGCTCCTTCCCCCCTCACAAAACCCGTTGGGGTGCCTAAGTAGGTCTTCCCACCCGGGAGATCCCGCAGTCCTTAAAGCTGCTTTGATGTCTCTCGCTGGGCTGAGCTTCTTCCCGATTCAGGAAAAACCGGTTAGAGCGCGAACTTAACTCACCCTGTGATCGTGCAGACAGGAGTGCCGTTCAGATGTTTTTCCCTGGATGGAGATTTTCCCCGACTGAGAAATCCCGCCGACCGGTCACTGTTGCTCCAGTTCGCGTAGCACTGGCTGCAGGGGTGGGGTTCTGAGCGGGATCCCGGAGCGCTGCCCGGTTTGGCGCAGTTTGTCCCAGTAACGCATTCTCTGTTCGGTTCAGGAGCTGAAGCCGTTCTTCCCTCCGCACTCGCTCTCTTGGCTGGTCGTCTTCTTCCCGGAAGTCCTCATTTCTGTCTTCATATTGCTATATTTCATTGTTTGGGTGGTAATCCTCTGGGAGGTTCTCTCTCTGCTGCCTACCCGGTCGCCATCTTCCCAGAAGTGTAATGCTCTTTATGTACTGCTAGATTTGGTCTGGTAGTGGTTTAGTTGTTGACAAGCCTTCTCATGAAATGTATTTAGGAGATTTTTTGACATTTTTACAGAGAAAAATCAAAGACAACTGATGCTATTTTAATAACTTTTGTGTCTAACATCATGTTAAAGGCTTCATATATATTAAATTATTTAAACTCTACCTTTGGGCTAAGTAGAGTACACTTAACCCTCGCTATATACTGGGTGGTAGTGTCCTTGTCTTGCAGATGAGAAAATGAAGCAAAGATACTTAAAAAAAAAAAAATATATATATATATATATATATATATATAGAGAGAGAGAGAGAGAGAGAGAGTGTATGGCTCTTATTTTTTTCCTGTGGGGCTTGGTTTTTCAAGAAGTGAGGTGGAGCTAAATAAAGCAATCAGCTTTTTCAAGGTGTATGATAAATGATTTCTGATAAAGCTAGCTCAGTGTATGTAGTAACAGACCTGGTCCTGTTGTGGGTATGATCGTGGACTAGAGATCTTGTATAGGAGTTAGGGGGTGAGAATAGAGAGGAAGACACTCAAGTTTGTTTGTTTTGTAGTACTAGAGAGCGACCTAGGAAATGCTGAACTACAACAATAATGCTCTTAACATTTTTAAAATTTTGAGACAGGGTGTCACTAAGTTGCAAGGACTGGTCTCAAACTTATAATCCTCCTGCTTCAGCTTCCCAAGTAACTCAGATTACAGGTGTGTATTACCTTATGTCTAGCAAAGCTTGTTTCTCCTAGTTGTATGGCCACCTTTTTTGAGATCAGATAGGATCAAGCCTTAATCCCTAAATCAGAGTCTCTCTCAGGCATATTTTCTGCCTTTAAGTGTTTGATGATCTGGTCTGAATGGCATATAAGTTCTACAGTGAGGTTCTGGGCCTCTAACAATGGCTCACATTAGCCAAATAGGCACTGGTGTCAGGACAGCCTGGAATACTCATTGTATACCTAGTATAATGAAGTATGGAGGGACTATGCTGCTTCACTTAGCTGGGCTTGACAGCTTATACATATAGTCCCCGCTGCTTGGGAAGTTGAGGCAGAAAGATATCTTGAGTACAGGAACTCAAGGCCAACCGGGGCAACATAGTGAGACTCCATCTCTTAAGGGAGGGAAAAAGGAAGGAAGGAAAGAAGGAAGGGAGAAGGAAAGGAGGAAAAGAGGAAAGGAAGACGGAAGGAAGGAAGGAAGGGAGGGAGGAAGGGAAGAAAGAAAAGGAAGGCAGGAGGGAAGAAGGAGGCAGGCAGGCGAATGCTAATTTGGGACACAGGTGATTTGGGAGATTTGTGTCCATGTTTGAAGAGACACCTCATGGTATTCAACTATTGGATTATCATGAACTAGGATTTGGTGGCGGTTCAGCTTCCAGAGATGACTAGAATTTCAGAGATGATCTGGCAAGTGTATAGTTGCAGACAGAAATGGAAGTGAATGTGTATTTGAACTGGAAAAATAGGAGGCCTTTGGATGAATGAGTTAATTTAGTTTTCTGAATAGGAAGGAAGAGTGGTGAGCACAGGTTCTGCACAGCAATTGCTTCTGATGGAAACCAGTGTGAGGCAGGAGGGTGTGGTAGAAAGCTTCAACTATATGTGAAATGTCTACTTTGTAAAGTGGGGGAAGGTCATGAGTGTTGTTTTTATTACTAGGTTTTATTACTTCCATATGCATCACATTTAAAAATACAGTATTTCATTCAAAAACAGGGGAGATAAAAGAAACAAAGGTGGAGGGATAAGGGGAAAAGATCCATTCCCAGTGAGAAACTAATGTGTTAGCGATGGAAAGCCAGGCATCCTGGCCCAGTGTCAGTTGCACTGCCGTCCTCTTGGAGTCATTAGGGGAAGGTGCTTCTCCATTCTTGTCTATAACGTATAATTGAGAGATAATTTCTTAGAACTGGAGGCTGAACAGGAATAAAGATGAAGCTTTGCAGCAGATTTTGTTTCTACGTCTCAGAGGAGAAAGTGGTGGGTGTGGAAGTAGGAGTGGGAACTCATGTGTCCAGGCATCAAAACTTGGAAGAGAACTCAGAGCAGATGGAGTGAGGATTTCATTGCCTAACAGATTGACTCAGACCTGCTTCCCTGCAGCCAGCCACCGCTGGGTCTGGCTTGCATCTCTGTCAGAAGCTGCTGGATCACGATGTCCCACCTTCTACTCTAGCAGGGAAGAACTCTAGCCTTGGGTGAAGAGCTGCCCAGGACACAGGCAGACCAAGTATCCCTGTAAGGAGCTGATGTGTTCAGCCTTGGTTGTTTTTAAGGATGGTAACAGGTGAAGTGGACATTTCTCAGCCAAAATGTTTAAGTACAGGCTATATGACTCCTCCATCCGTATTTCGAGAGAATTTTGACATTTGAGTAGAGCTTGCCTATGTGTCCTCCAAACTGCTTTTCTGTCTTGGGATTATGAGAGATGTGAAATGGGAGCTTCTGTGTAATCCAGTGATTGATTTAGTGAGGTTAATACAGAAAAAAAAATCACTGGAAAGGCTTATAATTATTGTCTAAAAAATAAGCAGCTTTCCAGAAACTGCAGATCTTGCTGGCAGTCATGATTTTAGTAACCGGTGAAGATGAGTGTGATTTGGATTAGTTTGTGTCCTGGCCTTTATTGTCTGCCTTACCAGCTTAGGCTGTGAGTGCTCCCAGCTCTTCTCTTCCGAATCCCTGTTTTCCTCATGGCATTCTCTATGCAGGTACCTCTGGTAGCTGCCACTCTGCATCAAGTCCAGGCACTCCATCAGCTTCAAGATCTGTTGCGTCTAGCTTTATGTCTTGGCTTCTTCCCCAGCATCCCCACATCCTCCTGCAGGCCAGTCTCCTCTTTGTCCCCCAGATGCAGTGCGCATTTTCACCTGCACCCTGTGCCCCAGATATCCCTTCTTTTCCTGCTTGCTTCTTCAAACTAGAATGGTCCACCACCTTTTCTACTCTTTCAGACACACATAGTAATTTCCAAATTTATTTAGTGGTAAATTACGTCATATTTTAAATTTGTGTGTTAGTATTAGCTGTGAGACCCACAGAGTCATAGAACATATTTCCTTCTCTTATCTCCTCAAGACTTTTAAGATAATGACTGGCACATCTTAGTACATTATTAAATTAAACATCAAATGTTTTATAATAACCAGTATTTGTAAATCACTGAGAGTTCAGAAATGCCTTCACATTTATTATCTTCCTTGATTGTCCTTCACATTGTGTGATAATCACCTTTAAGATGAAGGAATTGAATCTTACAGTTGTAATATAGACAGAACTGGAGGACATTTTTCATTTTGTTGAAAATACTGGCTTGATTTTGGGTTTTTAAAAAGTTCAGTTTTCCATAAGAGGTATGTAGATATTGTAGTTCAGTACCAAGGAAATGTCCTGGGAGCTCAATGAAGAGGTGGTATCTTCCTGTAAACTAGGCTATTAGGAGCCCTGCAAGTGTTTCAAACACAAAAGGGCCTGAAGAAGGAAGGTGTAGTGGGCGGAGCAGTCCTCCAACCCTGTTCCTGTTTAAACAGGATCTCAAAAGGTAACCTTATTTGGAAATAGGTCTTTGTAGGTATAAGTAACTAAGGATGTTGGTATTAAATCATCCTAGATTTAAGGTAAGCCTTAAGTCCACTGGCTGGTTCCCTTATAAGAGAGGACATACAGAGAAACAGAGATAAGGCCATACATAAATGGAGGCAGAGATCACATCCCTAGCTACAAGCCAGAGAGCAGCAAAGATTGTCAATTCCCATCAGAAACTGGAAGAAACAGAGAACAGATAGCCTCTCAAAACCTCCAAAAGGAAAGTTGTCTTGCTAATATCTTGATTTCAGACTTCAGTCTCCAGAAATGTCAGAGAATAAGTTTCACTTATTTTAAGCTACAAAGTTTGTGGCTATTCCTTATGGCAACTCTAGGAGACAGAAGGGAAGAAAAATTAGCACTTACTAAAAGTTTTTCCTGTTCTACCAGGCATATTCTAGGTACTCTAATTTGTTCCTTTATTTTATCTTCCAGTAACCCTCTGTGGGTAGAGGTTAGGTACCCATATTTTGCTGGTTAGGAAAATAAGCCATAGATAAAATAGAAAACTCTCATTCTATTTTCAACTATATACTTGCTCCTTCACCTGGTGCCTGAGGAATTTGTTCTGTGGCCCCCCAGAATGACTGCACACTGAATGGTGTTGGTCCATCCATGATGGCTTGGTTGAAACAATGACTGTTGTCTCATACAGTCTTTCTTCTGTCTTCCTTCACATCTTCGCTTATTCTCCAGTGCCCACACAGCCACACCTGTTTACTAATTCCTTTTTCCTTAATATTCTTGTCTCTTTGTCACTGTTTCTTATGCCTGAAACTCCACAGCAGATTATCTGCTTCAGTTGTATTGCAGTCTATCTTTTATATTTTGATTTCTGCTTTTTCTTATCTGCCTAGGTTATAGGCCTTCTGGGATTTGAGCTCTGTCTCATTCATTGTTACATTTCCATATTATCCATCAGGAGTCCTTAATCCGCATCTGCTAATTAATTGTTGAATTTGGTTTTCTCCCCCCACTTCACCATTGCCAAGAAGTCAAAGTTCTTTGGTTTCTTTCTATTTTCTTTCCTGGTTGCGTCATCCCTCATGATGCCTTCCAGATCCTGTCTATGACTTGTCCTTGCCACTTAATTCTATTCTGAAGTGATTGATATGTTCTATTCCATATCACTTTATGAGAAATTGGTTGTAAGTCTTTCATCATGTATTATAATTATATTCCTCCACAAACTGCAGGCTCTCCAAAAGGAAGAGTTCTTTCTCAGACGTTCATTTTATATCCCAAAGGCATTGCTTTTTGCTTTGCAGTAATTGAATGTTGATTGAGTAAATTAAAGGTGTTTATTTTCCTAGGATGTCTGTGTTTTTCTGTGAATGTAGGTAGCACAGTGATCTTCTAAGCCCAGCTGAATTTTATGGTAGATTTAGAAAACATAACAACACCAGGCCTCCAGGAGCACCTTGGACCAGGCCCCAGGAGTGCCTTGACAGAGCAGAGCCCAGCGGTCCTCCGGGGTGACCCTGAGGATTCGACTGGGCCTCTAGGTGGGCTGCGTCGAGGTGGAGCGTGGCAGGTCGCTGGGTAACCCCGCTGACTTGACCCAACCCCCGATGGCCTTGAGGGCTTGTCAATGGGGGCTTGACCATAGTGAACCTGGTTCCCTGCCAATCTACTATCTTTGAGGATGGGTGCTTTTCCACTCTCTGCCATAGCAATCTGTGTGCACCCATGTTTGTTACAGCATAATTAGAAACAGCCATGTCTCTTCCCAATGTGAGGGCTGGAGAGAGTAAGTAAACCAAAAAAAAAAAATACAGTTACTATCAGAGGGAAGATGACTGGGTGGGAGAATAACAGAGATGAGGGTGGAGAAAACTGATTAATTGAATGAACCATCATCTGTATAACTAAGCAACAAATGTGAAGATAACATTATGTAATAGAGCATCCAGTGCTAATTCCTTACTATCTTCTCTATAATTTGGTATTTCCTTTATTGTTTTTGTGTTAACAAATGTGAAGATAACATTATGTAACACAGCATCCAGTGCTAATTCCCTACTATCTTTTCTATAATTTTGTATTTCCTTTATTGTTTTTATGTTAACAATTCCGAAGATAACATTATGTAATCAGCATCCAGTGCTAATTCCCTACTATCTTCTCTATAATTTTGTATTTCCTTTATTGTTTTTGTGTTATTCTGGTTTATATATCTCCATTTTTTGTCTTTAAAATAAACATTAAAAAAAGATAAAAAAAGAAAACAACAAATAGGTTGAGGTCTGAGTTGGGAGCCTTTTTCTTGTCTCAATATTCAACCCTGTAGGTTGCCTTCTATCTTGCATAGCTAGTCCGAGGCATAGATAGAAAGTGCTATAAGTCATAAGACCAAGATTATCTTGAATAGTGATGCTAAATTTTCTACATGACCAGGATTATTTCCTGGAGGATTTGTAAAGATTTATTTTTTCATGAAAGTGGCTTTTAAGAAAGAAAAACAAAATATTTTAAGCTTCAGATAATTCAAGGCTGAGAGCTTATTCAGATCCCTTTTTATAGTTTCTTCCTCCAGGGGAATAACATGATATAGTAGAAGACATTTCATTGAGAGTCACTGTGACTCCCCAGGACTCCCACTTCATATCTGTTTGCCCAGATGTGGCTCTAAATTACAGCAGTTAAATCATTATGGCAGCCTTTTGTTGCTGTTGTTTCTCAGTGTCTATTTCCCCTCTTTTAGTACTGGGGTCCAGATTTAGGACCAGTAGATGCTCCCAGAACTCAGGGTTTGTGCTTTACACAGGGCCCATTTTATCCCTGGCTCCAGGGATAGACATGTGACTTATGAGTTGCTAACTAGAGTGTTACCTTCTAGTCACAGAGATTGGCTTAGGAGTATGCTCTAATCTCAGTTGGAAACTGTGTTTGGACTTTTGATTACATTTTTAGGGAAGAGATGTATTCTTTTTATTCTGGACATGGATCTAGGAGGATGCAAGGCTGGGTTCTCAGGAGAAGTTCTGCCTGGAAATGAAGCAAAGAAGACACAAAGAGCAACTAGATCCTTTAAACTCCTTAACTCTATTGAACCTAATTTAAACCTAGACTTTTCTGATAGGTGCTTTAATAAGTTATTTTTGGACTAGTTTATACTTGTGAGTATGAGTCCTAACTGAACAAATAATTTTAGACAAACTGCAATAAGCCTTTATTCTCCCATCTTTAAAATGCATATGCTGGGTTCGTTAAGTGGTCAATTTACTTCTGCTTTAATACCTGCTTTCCAAACTGAACAAGATTTTTTTCTTCATCAAAAGAATCCATATTTGTGGCTTAGATGTTCTTGGTGCTTCTGATTGTTATTGTGTTTGCTTTATAGTTAACTTTGACTACCGTGACCACTGATGTTTCCGTGGATTTGTAAAACTGTATTGCTATCACTTATCAGCTGTGTAAACTTGGCCAAGTCTTTTAGACTCTGAGCCTCAGTTCCCACAGCTGATAGCTGTCTTGCTCAGCTCAGAAAGTGAAATGATGTAGTGAAATCAGAGCCAGCAGAAAGGTATGATGGGGCCTTCGATGACAGGTAGGACCCTGGTGAGAAAGAGGCCTGAATGTGGACAGCAGGAGCACATGCAAATGGGAGTTCTGCCCTCATTGAACTTACTTAGCTCTAGGTAGAATAGCTTCTTTCATTTTGTCTTTTCTACTTCATGACTAATTAGGATATTTGAAGATTTGAAATAAGATCCTTGTGGAAAAGTAAAGGATTTTAAAAATATGACTGAAAACTTAATTATCTTAAATTATTTTGTTCTGTGGTCAAAATAATTCTGAGCAAGTATTTCCCATTCTCTCCAGAGGAAGGTACAAATAGCCTGATAAAAACATTTTATTGAACCTTAGAGTTTTTCAGAATAGGCGGAGTCCTTTTATTTTGGGTGGTAGTCATTTAGTTTTGTAGAAGTGTGTGACAGGACTCAGACTGCTAGATGAGCAGTTGGCATCCCTTTTGAGTGTGAGTGTTGATGGTAGCAGTTCTTGAATGCAGTAGTAGTTCACAGTTGCAGTTGTGAACACTTTGCATTCCTGTGGGTGGGGAGCCAGAACAGTTCTCTCAGTATAGGTTGTTTATATTTTGCTATGCTTTATGGCATTAGTTTTGTAGACTTCTTAGCACTTCAAAGCTGAAAGAGAGCCAAGAGGACACATGCCTGTAATCCCAGCACTTGAGGGGCCGAGATTGGGGGGCTGAGACAGGAAGATTGCCATGAGTTTGAGACCAGCCTGAGCTACATAGTGAGACAAACAAAACAAACAAACAAAAAAGAGAAAAAGTATAATAAGTAAGTAAGTACTATTTGTGTGTTATATGGGGGTTTATCTTTTTAGATACATACTTTTATTTAATCCCTCTACCCTGTGAGATAGATGCAGTTGTCATTATTTTAGGAAGGGGAAACAGAGGACTAGAGAGGTTAAGAAATGTACCAAGGTCATGTAGCAGAGAATGACAGAACTACAATCATTACAAATCCGATGGTGTGCCTTAAAGATTATAGAGGTTCCAAACCATCCTGGGTTTTTAAGTGTCTCCTAATGAGTGTTATTCCACTGTGACACCACTGGGAGGCAGAATGTGTGGTCTATAAGAAAACGAGGTTTCTTGCATTTAGTACATTTGAGCGTTTGTTTTTTCTGTCTTCAGGGACTGCTTACTGACAGACACATGAGAAATGTAAGACATTTAAGGTTTTTTTCTGATGCAGTAAAAGGGACCAGATAAGGTATAAAACACATAAATTAATTTATCCTTGGGTGTAAGTAATTTTGTTTGTAAAATATAAACAGTAAAAATGAGATGCTAAGAATGAGAGTACAAATGATTTAAGTTTTTTATGGATTAAATAAGTACATGGCTATACTGTTTCAATTTGAATAGATTAATTTTTTTCTCTTGGGGGATTCCATTACCTAAAGGTCAGCCCACTATTGCTATCACTAATATGTAACAATCATTTAAGTAGTGTTTTATATTTTACAGAGTACTTTCATGCATGTTATAGCTGCAGACAGAATCTTTCATGTTTGCACAGTCCTCTGAACATGGGTCTACACTGTGCTAGATCCTGACCCACTACCATCTCCCAAAACAGAGATGGAAATGGAGTTGAGTATCGCCATGTTGGGTGGTAGGGAGCTCAGGGGTTTCTTCAAGAAACACAGGAGAGAATTATATGGAATTTAGTTCTGGTAGAGTTAAGAAGAAAATAACTAAAGTCATTTATGCTTAGAAATAAAAACGAAGCTTGATTTATAGTCTACTATAGCATGGGCTGTGGAGTCAGGACCTAGATTTGAATTACTTCCCTCATTTACCAGATACCTATTCATTCTCAAAGCAAACTGTACTTCTTTTCTGTAGTATTCCTTACAATTATAAATACTTAATGATTATATTTCTGCTAAGGTATGCTTTGTCAGTTAAAAAATGTTGTCAGTGTTCACAGTTACTTCCTTTGTACCAAGCACAACTGGTATAGTTTTTTTTAATTTTTTTTTTATTTTTGGCGGTACCAGGGATCAAACTCAGGACCTTGCACTTGCCAGGCAGGCGCTTATTCCACTGAGCTATATCCCCAGCCCTATGGTATAGTTTAGATGTTCAATAAATCTTTGTTGAGTGAAGTTTTGGTAGATTGGATGGGAGAATTAAAATCAGCTTGACTGAATCTGAGGAACTGGAAGAGGCTTCATTGAGGATATTATATTTAAATTGATACCTGAAGGATGACTAAGAATGAGGCAAGTAAGGAGAAACACACTCTGGGAGAAGGAATATGAAGCTTCTGACAAGGAAAGAACATAGTATGAGTAAATGCATTCTCGTGTGACTGGAACATAGAAAAGGACAGAGTGGTGTGAAATTTAACCCCTCTTTAGTATGGAGAGGTTAAATCATGCAGAGGCCTAGAGACTTTGCTCATAACTTTTCATTTTATTCTAACAGAAAGTGGAAGTTATATAGGAACTTTGATGAAGGGTAGCCTCAGTTGGATGTTCCATTTGAAATGACTTCCTGGGCAGCACGTTGAGGAGACTTGATGTTGGAGGGGGAGAATGGATGATGGGAAATGACTGAAAGGCTCTTATAGAAGTGCAGTTGACATATGGTATCCTGGACAAAGATCATAAAAGTGGAGATGGAGAGAGGAGGACTGAGGGAAGAGATATTCACTAGGTGAGACTGTCGGGAAGGTATTGAGGCATGGCAGCTGGGTTTCTGATCACACAGCTGAGTGCCTAGAGGTGCCATTTACTGACCCGAGGAATAGGAGGATCCTGAAGGGACAGATTTAGCGGGAGATGGTGTGTGTTTTTAGGCTTGCTGTGTTTGAAGTGCCTGTGAGATATCCAAGGAGAGGCTGTCTGTGGGCAGTGGGTATTTGGGTTTGAGCTTCAGGTGAGCCTATTGTTTTTTTTTTTTTTAATTTTTATTTTTTTTAATTTTATTTTAAAGACAAAAGAATGGAGACATATGAACCAGAAAAGCCATAAACAATACAGAAAATACAAAGTTATACAGAATATAGTAGGGAATTAGAACTGGATGTTGTATTACATAGTTATCTTCACATAAGTTAACACAAAAACATTAAAGGAAATACCAAATTATAGATAAGATAGTAGGGAATT